>MU702894.1:121004-179789 GCA_026770625.1 Nicotiana glauca | reverse complement strand
ACCTCAAATCGAGGTCCAACTCCCCAATTTATAGAAAACCTAGGTTCTACCCAAAAACCCCAATTTCACCCATGAAAATCCTTGATTTCAAGTGGAAAACATGTTTAATGATGTTAAAGATTGAAAGAATTGAGTAAAAATCAACTTACAAATGATTTGGGATGAAGTTTGCTCCTGAAAACTCGCCTATGGTGTTTGGGTTTTGAAAGAATGGTGAAAAATGATGAAAATTCGACTAAGTATAAATTTGCTGGGCCTCGGATGTGGGAATTGCGAACTAGGGTTCGCAATTGCGAACCCAGACCTGCTAACTTGGGAAATGGGAAGACAAGTTTGCATTTGCGAACACTGTGCATAATTAGGACTTTCGCACTGGCGAGAAAATGATCGCATTTGCGATTGGCCACCCCTCGCATTTGCGAGCCAAGCCATCGCATTTGCGACAGTGCCAGGAAATTCCCTGGTTCGCATTTGCGAACAAATGGATTGCATTTGCGATCCTATGCAAAAATCCCCAGATTCGCAATTGCGATTCAATGTTCGCATTTGCGAACTCGCAATTGCGAGTCCCATCTTCGCATTTGCGAAAATCACAGAAGCCAGCATACAAGATTTTCAACAATGAGAAAATGCAATCCGATGCCTATCCAAAACTCACCCGAGCCCTCGCGGCTCCAAACCAAACATGCACACAACCTCAAAAACATCCTACGGACTTACTCGCGTGATCCAATCACCAAAATAACATAATATTCATAGAATCAAGCCTCAAAACTCATGATTTTTCTTCTAAACTTCATGAACTTTCAAACTTGGAACTTATAGTCCGAAATACGTCAAACGACGTCCGATTTCGACCAAACGTCACAGAAAGCACTTAACACATATATAAGACTTGTACCGGGCGTCGAAACCAAAATACGAGCCCGATACCATAGTCTTTTATTCAATTTCCATTTCTATTTTCCTTAATAATTTCAAAAAAACAATTTAACAGAAAAATTCTTTCCTCGGGCTCTAGACCTCGGAATTCGACTCCGGGCACATGCCCGAGTCCCATATTTTTCTACGGACCTTCCGGGATCGTCCAATCTCGGGTCCAGGTCCATTTACCCAAAATGTTGACCAAAATCAACTTTAATCATATTAATCTCAAAACTCTTCAAATTTTTCACAGAATTCACATATTTCAACATAAAAGCTTTCCGGCTACGCGCCCGGATTGCACACGTAAATCGAGACAAGTAAAAATAAGGTTTTCAAGGCCTCGAAAGCACAGAACAAATAAGGAAACAGGTGATGACCCTTTGGGTCGTCACATCCTCCACCTTTAAAACAACCGTTCGTCCTCGAACGGACAAAAGAAAGGAGTACCTGAATCGGGGAACAGATGTGGATAATGGCTCCGCATATCAGACTCGGACTCCCAGGTCGAGGCCTTAGGGGGCCGACCTCTCCACTGAACACAAACAGAGGAAAAACTCCTAGATCTCAACTAACGAACCTGCCGGTCTAGAATAGCTACCGGATCCTCCTCATAAGATGAATCCTTGTCCAACTGGATAGTGCTGAAGTCTAACACTTGGGTAGGATCGCCGTGATACCTCTGAAGCATAGACACGTGAAAAATTAGATGCACGGCTGACAAGCTAGGTGGCAAGGCAAGTCTATAAGCCACCTCTCCCACACGATCTAAAACCTCGAATGGGCCAATGAACCTAGGGCTAAGCTTGCCCTTCTTCCCAAATCTCATCACGCCCTTCATAGGCGATACACGGAGCAATACTCGCTCACCAACCATGAAAGCTACAATCTCGAACCTTGCGATCCGCATAACTCTTTTGCCGCGACCGAGCTGAATGAAGCCTCTCCTGAATGATCTTGACCTTATCTAAGGCCTCTTGAACTAAGTCTGTACCCAATAACCGAGCCTCTCCTGGCTCAAATCATCCGACTGGAGACCGACATCGCCTACCATACAACGCCTCATACAGAGCCATCTGAATGCCGTACTGGTAGCTATTATTGTAGGAAAACTCTGCTAAAGGTAAAAATTGGTCCCACAAGCCTCCAAAACCAATGACACAAGCTCGGAGCACATCCTCCAAAATCTGTATAGTTCGCTCGGACTGACCGTCCGTCTGAGGATGGAATGCTGTGCTCAACTGGACCTAGGTGCCCAACTCTTGCTGAACCGCTCTCCAGAAGCGTGAGGTAAATTGCGTACCCCGGTCCGAAATGATGGATACCGGTACACCATGAAGGCGGACAATCTCCCTAATATAAATCTCAGCTAACCTCTCGGATGAATAGGAGACTGCCACTGGAATGAAATGCGCTGACTTGGTCAGCCTATCAACAACGACCCAAATAGCATCAAACTTCTTTCGAGTTAACGGAAGTCCAGTAATGAAATCTATGGTAATCCTCTCCCACTTCCACTCGGGAAGCTCAATCCTCTGAAACGAACCACTGGGCCTCTGATGCTCATATTTGACCTGCTGACAATTCAAACATCGAGCCACATACGCAACAATATCCTTCTTCATTCTTCGCCATACTGCCGTAAGTCCTGATACATCTTCCCGGCACCCGGGTGAATAGAATACCGAGAACTATCGGCCTCCGCTAAGATCGACTCTCGAATCCTATCAACATTAGGCACAAAAACTCGCCCCTGCAATCTCAAAACACCATCATCATCTAAGGTCACCTTCGTGGCACCTCCACGCTGCACCGTGTCTCTTAGGACACATAAATGGGAATCATCAAACTGCCGATCACGGATACGCTCCAATAGAGAAGAACGAGCAAACGTGCAAACTAACACTCTGCTCGGCTCAGAAATATCTAATCTCACCAATCAATTGGCCAAAGCCTGAACATCTAAAGCAAGCGGTCGCTGGCTGGCCGGAATATAAGCAAGACTACCCATACTGGCGGACTTCCTATCAATGTATCGGCCACCACATTGGCCTTACCCGGGTGGAATAAGATAGTAACATCATAATCTTTCAACAACTCTAACCACCTTCGCTGCCTCGCATTCAACTCCTTCTGCTTAAACAGATACTGAAGGCTCTTATGATCTGTGTACACCTCACACGTCACGCCATATAGATAATGCCTCCAAATCTTTAAAGCATGAACAACAACTTCCAACTCTAGATCATGAACCGGATAATTCTTGTCGTGGATCTTCAATTGTCTCGAAGCATAGGCAATGACTTTGCCATCCTACATCAATACTGCTCCAAGCCCAATACGGGAAGCATCACAATAGACTGTGTAAGGCCCTGAACCCATGGGCAAAACCAATACCGGTGTCGTAGTCAGAGCTGTCTTGAGCTTCTGAAAGCTCGCCTCACACGCATCCGACCATCTAAACTGGGCACCCTTCTGGGTCAATCTGGTCATCGGGGCTGCAATAGAAGAAAATCCCTCTACGAACCGACGGTAATAACCTGCTAACCCCAAGAAACTCCGAATCTCGGTCACTGAAGCTGGTCGAGGCCAATTCTTGACTGCCTCAATCTTCTTCGGGTCCACCTGAATATCCTCTGCTGATACAATATGACCCAGGAATGCAACCGAACTCAACCAGAACTCGCACTTCGAAAACTTAGCATACAACTGACTATCCTTCAGAGTCTGAAGAACCACTCTGAGGTGCTGCTCGTGCTCTTCCTGGCTGCGGGAGTACACCAGAATATCATCAATAAAGACTATCACGAATAAGTCTAGATATGGCCTGAACACTCGGTTCATCAACTCCATAAATGCTGCTGGGGCATTGGTCAACCCAAATGACATGACTAAAAACTCATAGTGCCCATACCGAGTGCGGAATGCTGTCTTAGGGACATCAGACGCCCTAATCTTCAGCTGATGGTAGCCAGATCTCAAGTCTATCTTTGAGAACACCTTTGCTCCCTAAAGCTGGTCAAACAGATCATCAATCATCGGCAGTGGATACTTGTTCTTTATCGTCACTTTGTTCAATTGGCGGTAATCAATACACATCCGCATCGATCCATCCTTCTTCTTCACAAATAACACCGGCGCACCCCAGGAGAAACACTAGGCCTGATAAAACCCTTCTCTAGTAAATCCTGACTCTGGTCCTTTAACTCCTTCAACTCTGGCGGGGCCATGCGATACGGCGAAATAGAAATGGGCTGCGTGCCCGGAGCCAGATCAATACAAAAATCAATATCCCTGTCGGGCGGCATACCCGACAGGTCTGAAGGGAAAACCTCGGGGAATTCCCAAACAATAGGAATAAAGTCAATAGAAGGCACCTCTGCGTTGGAGTCGCGAACATACGCCAGATAAGCTAAATGCCCCTTCTCGACCATGCATTGAGCCTTAACATATGAAATAACACTACGGTTGACATGACCTAAGGTCCCTCTCCATTCTAGTCGGGGCAATTCTGGCAAGGCCAACGTCACGGTCCTGGCGTGACAATCTAAGATAGCATGATACGGGGACAACCAATCTATCCCCAAAATAATGTCGAAATCCACCGTATCTAGAAGCAGTAAATCAACACGGGTCTCAAGACCCTCAAACACAATCACACAGGAACGATGCACCCGGTCGACTACTATGGAGTCACCCACCGGCGTAGATACATAAACAGGTATGTCCAAAGCATAACTAGACATAGCCAGGCAGGGTGCAAAATAAGATGACACATATGAATATGTAAACCCAGGGTCGAATAGCACTGACGCATCTCTATCACAAACCAGAATAGTACCTGTAATGTCTGCGCCTAAAGACTCAGCCTCTGGCTGGCCTCTACCTCTGGAAACCTGAACTCCACCTCTAAGACCTCTACCCCTACCTCTAACTCCTCTGCCCCCACCCCAAGCTGACTGGGTAGGCTGTGGAACCTCCGATGCCTGAATCATAGCACGAGAACTCTGATGCTGGAAGCTGCCATAAACTCGAGGGCAATATCTGACAATGTGCCTCGGATCGCCACAAGCATGGCAAGACCTAGTCTGCTACGGCTGAGCACCCCTCAACCTCGGGCAAACCCTCCTGTTGTGACCATACTCACCACACTCATAACATCTACACGAATGCTGCAGCTGAGGGAACTGAGGTTGACCCTGTCGACCTGAATGACCACCTGAAGTACCATGAGTAACCTGGAGAGCTGACTGAAAAGGCCTGGGAGGATGGCCCCAACCATAAGAACCTCTACCTACTGATGAGGTACCACTGAATCTACCTGTATGACGGGGCCTCTTATCCGACCCATGACTACCTCCCTATAGTAGAGCTGTCTCAACTCTACGGCCCACATTGGCCGCCTCCTGAAAAGTGATCTCACTCCCGGCCTGAGCCACTATACCCGGCTGACCTGTCACCGCTGGCGGAACCACTGGAAGCAAACCCTCTCGAATGACACCCTCTATGAGGCATACCAATCGGACTAGAGAATCCCGAAGAACTAGGGTGGCAATGAACCCCTCTGGGACCTGAGCTGGGCCTACCAGAACTGTCTGGGCTGGGGCCGGAACCTCCTCGCCAAGGCCAACCTGAGGTTCCACCACTGGTGTTGCTGCTGGTGTCTCGAACTGCTGAGTGGTAGATGAAGAAGCGCGTGTTCTCACCATCTGCGGAGGAATAGAGTAGAAATTCAATCGGTACTTGAAAAATAGAACCGCACGACGAGAAAGAACAAATGCGAAACTTTCCTAACTTTGTAGCCTCTGGGGATAAATACAGACGTCTTCGTACCGATCCCTCAGATTCTACCGAGTTTGTCCGCGAGTTGTGAGACCTATGCAACCTAGTGCTCTGATACCAACTTGTCACGACCCGGATTTCCCACCATCGGGATCGTGATGGCGTCTACTCGTGGTAGCTAGGCAAGCCAACGCAATTAACTTTCCCTTACTAAACAATTATTTCAACAGTTTATAGCATCAACAAAGAACATGAAATTTAATAAGAACAATAGCGGAAGTCTGATTTATAAATACGAATCAAAATGTGGAATAATTAATAATAGCCTCTACTCAAGATTTGGTGTCACAGTACTCACGAACTACTAAGAATATACTAAATACAACGGTCTGAAAGAAATATATAAGCTGTCATTCTCGAAAACAGCAAGGCAACAGTCTAAAAGAGAACATAAAGAAGAGATGCGGGGCCTGCGGACGCCTGAAAGGCTACCTCAATCTCGTGAAAATGAAAACCTGCTCCCGCACTTCTGCTGCTGCTGCTCCTCAAAACCTGGACCTGTGCAAAAATGCACAGAAGTGTAGCATCAGTACAACCGACCCCATGTGCTGGTAAGTGTCTAGCCTAACCCCGGCGAAGTAGTGACGAAGCTAGACTGGACACCACATAAACCTGTGTAGTTATAAATATACAACGGAACATCGAATACAAGGCAATTAACAACATGGGAGGGGGAGACATGCTATGGGGAGATACAATATCAACAGTAATCCCAAGTAACAAACTAGAACAGTTTAGATTCACAATGAACAAGGAATCAATACTCAATACAAACTCATGGTATCAATAACTGTTGCGGTGTGCAACCCGCTCTACAAATATCACTGTTGCGGCATGCAACCCGCTCCACAAATATCACTGCTGCGGTGTGTAACCCGCTCCACAAATACCACTATTGCGGCGTGCAACCCGACCCATAAATACCACTATTGCGGCGTGCAACCCGACCCATACCATTTATCAGGTATCACTGTTGCGGTGCGCAACCCGACCCTCATATATCATTGTTGCGGAGCGCAACCCGATTTTTAATATTATTATTGTGGTGCGCAACCCGATCCTTAATATCATTTACAGTCTGACTACCCAAACAACAGTCACAATTAAGGGGCATAAAAATAAGCAAATATTTGACAAAAATCCCGGCAAGGGAAAGAACCAACAAGTTCAACCAAATGTCCCGGCAAGGGAATAATTAACAACGCTATCTCTTTCTTACTTTTCTTATCTTATAAATCACTCTACCCTTTTCGAGCCAACGCTCCAAAGAATCAAGTTATTTCGTATACTTTCAGTATTCATATCACAACTCGAGCCAATTCTCCTAGGAATCAAATGATCCTATCTCCGTTCACATGTTATTCACAACATATAGAAGTCCTCCAATAAACATGGAATTCACAACCAATTCATGACAATCACATTATAAGGACTCACGGTCATGCTAGACACCAATGTATAGATACTCATCACCATGCCTATACATCGTACTCGATCACATAGCAATTAGCAACAAGACTCAACTCCTATTCCCTCAAGCTAGGGTTAAACCAACACTTACCTCAAAGCCTTGAAATCCACTTAATCCTCAACTATAGCTTTACCTCACGGTTCCACCTCCAATTCGCTCAAATCTAATCACAGATTGTTCAATTACTTTAATAAACACTATATGAATCAATTTGAATGCATAAAATTGATTTACCCAAGTTTTTCCCAAAAATTCCTAAAATGCCCCCGGGCCCACGTGGTCAAAACCTGAGGTTCGGACCAAAACCTGGTTACTCATTCCCCCACGAATTAAAATATGTAATTTGTTTTGAAATCGGACCTCAAATCGAGGTCCAACTCCCCAATTTATAGAAAACCTAGGTTCTATCCAAAAACCCTAATTTCACCTATGAAAATCCTTGATTTCAAGTGGAAAACATGTTTAATAATGTTAAAGATTGAAAGAATTGAGTAAAAATCAACTTACAAATGATTTGGGATGAAGTTTTCTCTTGAAAACTCGCCTATGGTGTTTGGATTTTCAAAGAATGGTGAAAAGCTGCTAACTTGGGAAATGCGAAGCCAAGTTCGCATTTGCGAACACTGTGTATAATTGGGACTTTCGCATTTGCGATTGGCCACCCCTCGCATTTGTGAGCCAATCCATCGCATTTGCGACAGTGCCCGAAAATTCCCTGGTTCGCATTTGTGAACAAATGGATCGCATTTGCGATCCTATGCAAAAATCCCCAGATTCACAATTGCGATTCAATGTTCGCATTTGCGAACTTGCAATTGCGAGTCCCATCTTCGCATTTGCGAAAATCACAGAAGCCAGCATACCAGATTTTCAACAATGAGAAAATGCAATCCGATGCCTATCCAAAATTCACCCGAGCCCTCGGGGCTCCAAACCAAACATGCACACAACCTCAAAAATATCCTACGGACTTACTCGCGCGATCCAATCGCCAAAATAACATCATATTCATAGAATCAAGCCTCAAAACTCATGATTTTTCTTCTAAACTTTATGAACTTTCAAACTTGGAACTTATAGTCCGAAATACGTCAAACAATGCCCGATTTCGACCAAACTTCACAGAAAGTGCTTAACACATATATAAGACTTATAGCGGGTGTCGAAACTAAAATACGAGCCCGATACTACAGTCTTTTATTCAATTTCCATTTCCATTTTCCTTAATAATTTCAGAAAAATAATTTAACAGAAAAATTCTTTCCTCGGGCTCTAGACCTCGGAATTCGACTCCGGGCACATGCCCGAGTCCGATATTTTTTTACGGACCTTCCGGGACCGTCCAATCTCGGGTCCAGGTCCGTTACCCAAAATGTTGACCAAAGTCAACTTTAATCATATTAATCTCAAAATTCTTCAAATTTTTCACAGAATTCATATGTTTCAACATAAAAGCTTTCCCGCTACGCGCCTGGACTGTGCACGCAAATCGAGACAAGTAAAAATGAGGTTTTCATGGCCTCGGAAGCACAGAACGAATGAGGAAACAAGTGATGATAATGACCCTTTGGGTCGTCACACTTCCTCTCTCTAAGTCTTCTACATCATGGAGAAGGGTGCACTTCGTGTAGCTTCTCTTCTATTTAGAGTCTTTTCATATTTAGAACGAGGTTTGGATAAGTTACTAAGCCGGCGGAGCTTCTGTATCCACGGCACGCTGCCTCCCCCTCGGCTCGAGTTGTCCACTCGGGTAAGCCAGGTCTAGACCAATAAACCTAGGGTTTAAACCTAGAAGAACAAAAAGCTCATGCCGGATCCCTAGTAGGAACGTTTGTTTGCATCATGTGCATTTGACTTAGGGGACTCAACACAGGGGTTGGGTCCGTCTAGGACAGGTGACCCGAAATGAAAAGACCATCCTGATGCATCTTACGTGCTACTTGCACATTTATTTGCTCGGCTTTGCATGTTGACCGGCTTATATAAAAGAAAAATAGAGAAAAATAGCAGTGTTAGGACTAAGTGAGGGTAACCACTTATTTTGAAAAATCATGCCCAAATAGTACCGAAATGCTCCCGAATTTTTGAAAAAATGAAAAAGGAAAATATTTGAAAAAAGAAAAGATTGTTGTTATATATATATATATATATGGTTTTGATTAATCTGACCGAACTACGCCGGTTTGATTCTCACCGAATGTGAGATAAGTAGGCAATCCTCATCGGGTCCAACCACCCTTTTGCAAAAATAGCCAAAAATGTTAAAATTTTAATTTTCGTCATAAATAAGTCGGGTGATGCCATTCTTGTTTTAAAATAAGCCGAATGTCCCCAAAGGGACGTCGGAAGGCTGTTTTTTGCAAGAACAGCCACCTTGAGTCATTTTAAACGGTGGGCAGGCACAACCTTAAAATCTCTCTCCCGGAAGTGCTAAAAGGCCGTATCTGCAAAATCGAGTCTTTGTTTGCTTAAATAAAAATTTTAAAAAATAGTCACTTTTTCCTTTTAGGTCAAAATAAATCATTAAAATATTCCTTACATGTCTTTCTTTCATAAATAAAAAATATAAAAAAATAAAAATTTTGAAAAAAAATTGAGTCCGAAAATATGTTTGCACAAAAATCCAAAATATTTTCGTAAAAGTCCCTCATCCGAAAATTAAGAGGCAACTTTCAAATTCCAAAAAAAATATTTTTCTTTCGTGTTAGAAAAAGAGAAAATAAATGAAAACAAAAATATTTCTTTTACTTCCAAAATTCCCAAAGTTCCAATAAAAAGAAAAGAATTTGTTAGAAGTCTTTCTTTCAAAAAACAAAAAGAAAAATCAGAAATATTTCCCTTAAAGCATTTCTCTCAAAAATTCCAAAAAAAAAAAGAGTTAGCTTACTTTATTTTGCAAGAACTACGCTTGGTCTGATTCATGCGGGGTCATGATACGTAGATAATCTCCATAAGATTTGACCGTAACCCTAAGAAAAAAAAAAGAAAAGAAAAAAGAAACACGAGGGAAGGAAATAAAAGGAAAAACAGAGTGGAAACGAAACACAAAAAGAGAAAGCCCAGAAAGAAAAGAAAAATGGAGAGGAAAGAAAAATCAAAGAAAACCAGAAAGCAAACGCAAGAAAGCAGAAATCAAAAGAAAAGAAATGGGAAGAAAAGCCGGGATGACGCACGCAACCGTGGCAAACATGTAGACACTCATTGAACTGTATAGGTGCATCACAGCCTAATGTGCGGTTACCAATCTGTCACTTGTCTCAAACTAACCGTGGTTGCTGTCAAATTTCAGCTTAGGTTTTAGAATGGTGGTTGGTTTTTGGTAAACTGGCATCGCATTGATATTTCACCAGATCAAAAAGAAGTACAAAAATGTCATCCGAAATGACTTTGCCACCATTTCTCATCACCGAAGACAGCCCCAACTCAGGGATCCCCACCTCCGAGTCTGCCACAGCTAAAGAAAATCAGATATTACGTCTCTGAATGATGGAGATGTGGGACGCATGGACTAATGGCAGGGAGCCCCCAAGTGCTATCCCTAGCTTTCCTGAATTGTTCCCAAGAACCGGGGGTACTTCTAACATCCCCATCAGTCACCCGAATACCCCGCCTGCTCACTTCATAAGAACACCTTCTGAGGTACGCCCCCAGGTGTTCACATCAAGAGCAGCTCCCAATATTTTTACTGCTCCACCATGCTCCGCCACCACACAACCTTCACTACCTAGGCCCGCTTTGGATCCCTCGGCCTTCACTTTCCAAAATCCCATATTTCAAGCAGATCCTCCTCAATATCCCACATACACTTACTCTCATCCACCGCCATTTGAGCTTACACTAGGGCAAGATAAAACTCCCAAAGCTCCTGAACAAGATGAGATGGCGAAAAGAATGAGGAGCCTTGAGCAGAGCTTAAAAAATATGCAAGGCTTAAGCGGGCAGAAAAGTGTTTCTTATACTGATTTGTGCATGTTCCCTCACGTGCACCTTTCCATGGGATTTAAAATGCCAAAGTTTGAAAAGTATGATGCGCATGGTGATCCTATTGCTCACCTGAAAAAGTATTGTAATCAGTTGCGTGGGGCCGACAGAAAAGAAGAGTTGTTGATGGCTTGCTTCGGAAAAAGCATAGTATGCATTGCCTCAGAGTGGTATATGGACCAAGATGTCTCACGATGGTACATTTGGGACGACCTTGCTAGAGATTTTGTAAGGCAGTTTCAATACAAAATCGACATCGCACCAGATAGGAACTCCTTGGCAGATTTGAAGAAGAAGCCCTCGAAAAGTTTCAGAGAATATGCTATTAAGTGGCGTGAACAAGCATCGAGGGTGAAACATCCCATGGATGAAGTAGAAATGGTCACTGTCTTCCTTCAGGCCTAGGAAGCAGATTACTTCCAAAACATGATATCGGCCATGGGCAAACCTTTTGCAGAGACAATCAATATTGGTGAGATGGTAGAGAATGGTTTGAAAACGGGTAGAATCTTGAGCCAGTCAGCCATCAGAGCAACCTCCCAAGCCATTCAAGGAGGGTCTGGAGGAAAGGCTAAGGATAAGAAGACAGAGGAAACGTCTATGGCAGCCTCAGGGGCAAGAAGACACCGTGCTCCCAGACCCATATTTTCCGAAAGAACTCCTCAACATTACTACCCTCATGATGACATGGCTTATTCTCCTCCACCATATGCGGTTATGAACACTCAACCCTTTGCCCGGCCGCAGCCACATGCCAATAGAAATCAACCTCCATTCCCAAGAAATCAGCCTCCCCATCAGAAGCACTATAATCCTCGTCCTCCGCAAAATAACTTTCCTCCCCGGGAGCCCCCTGGAAGACAAAATTTTACCCCAATTGGTGAATCTTACGCTAATCTATTCCCGAAACTTGTCCAAAAGGGTCTACTGTAGTCGGTTCCCCAAATAAGGCATAACCCAGCATCGCCAGCCTTCAGAGCCGGTGTCAGGTGTGCTTATCATTTAGGGGCAAAGGGCCATGATACAAATGATTGTTGGACTCTGAAACGAGCGGTGGAAGATGTGATAAAGCAAGGAAAAATAGTACTGAGGGATGAGGATATCCCAAATGTGACCAATAATCCAATGCCAGCACACAACAACGGGTCGGTGATCGGGATGATCTGTGAAGACAGAGAATTCGATCCAGCATTAAAATCTATAATTGCTATCGCTGATGCGGAAAGAAAACCAAAGGTGGCCCCGAAGTAAGAGAAAGGAGAAAAGAAGAGAAAAATCACCAAGACAGAACCAGAAAAGAAAGTGGATTTGAAAAAAGGAACACAAATGTACGTACCCAGGCAAGCCTATGTGGTGCGGGGGACAATCAAACCACCTCGGCTGAGTGAGCTAGTGGTTATTGGACGCGTACCACATAAGCTTATGATGAACCCTGTTGCGGTACAATGGAATTATCATCAGACAGTGGTTATGTACAAGGATAAAGAGATCTTGGGAGAGTTGCTAGAAAACCCCCTGTTGAGAAATATTCAAATGTAGAGGAGGTAAACAATGCCACCAGAAGGCGTTTCCCGCCTAAGAAGCCTGTGAGTGCTGGGGAAGTAGAAGTGTTCTTTCAAAAAATAAAAAGGGCCGATTATGAGGTGGTACATTTTTATGAAACTTTTGTCAAGCCTAAGTACAGTAATGAGGAAGATGATGAGGTTTTCACGGCTGAAGAAAGTGAGGAAATACGTGGGGCAATGAGGAAAATGCTCTACGAAACCCACATGGTCCTGCCGGGAGGGGGCACTTGCACTGCTGAGGTATTATACATGATACCAAGCGCCAAGCTTTCAAACTGGAAGGCTAAGCCATTCCCGATCATGCGGGAGTCCCGGTAGAACCGTCCTGCTACTTTTTCTGCATCCCGAGTTATTCCAGGGTGTAACTCAGATGTTTCCTGTAGTTTCTTGTCTTTAAATTCCCGAATTTGAACCCTGTTATCTTCAAAATTCCAAGAAATAAAATCAATATTTCATCGTTCATTTTTTTTATCCTTTCTGATTTTGTTATTTTTCTCCTTCATTTCTTCTCTTTAGCTCTAATAATGCAGCTTTAAATAACATGGCATGCTTGCGGACTTCATGCCTAGATCCCAAAACGTTGTAAAATTTTGAAATAAGGGATCAAGAGTCGAAATGGAAAGAAGGTAACCTTGAGGAAATAAAACAAAGAATTGGAACAATTGAAGGAAATTGGTTCGCAGGTTGGAAATGTCCATACATTACAACAAAAGAGTGCGCTATACTCAGGGCACATTCGGGTAGTTGTACCAACAAAGAATGGCCCGCGCTTACAACACAAAGGTGCGGGACAACTCATGTGTTACGACGCATTATCCCTCATCACCAGGAAGAAAAAAAGGAAAATTTGCTCCTAATTGGAAGGGTCCATACATCATCCGGAAAATATTGCCGAGAGGAGCATTGTATTTGGGAGATATCGAAGGAAATGATCCTGAAACAGATGTGAATGCGGATGCAGTAAAAAGGTACAATATCTAGGCTCTCTGCAGTAATGGTTTTTGTGCAATTGAGATGACGAAGGCTTTCCTTCTCGCTATCCAAACACTATCAACCCTTCGCGAACCCACTTGAGCCGGTTACTCTTCTTTGGCTACCCTCTTTGGAACCCAGAAGTATTATAAAAAAAAAGAAAAGAAAAAGAAAATATGATGAAAAGAAAAAGAAAAAGGAAAGAAAAAAAAGAACAAAAACAAAAAACAACAAAAACAAATTTTTTCCCTAAACTACGTTTGACTTGATTCCGAAAAGATACGTAGGCAGCCTCTCTCTAGGGTTTAGTCACACCAAAACAAAAATCCTAATTCCCCCAAAAAGTTGAAATTGGGGTAGATGATATATTGGTTCGACTATAAGTTGACCAAAATGGTTTCAAATTTGTACTTCCGTCCAAAATTCTTTTACCCAAAACTTTGTCCAAGTCCTTTTGATCAATTGGCAAAGGTGAGGGAATTGAACAACAACATTGTTGGAATCTGAGATAATCCAAATTGAGAGAAATAAAATGAGGGAGTCTTATCGGTGAAAACCTTCGGGAACCATAAGGCGGTGATGAGTAGAGAATTTGAAAATGAGAGATTCCGTTTGGTGAAAACTCGTAAAGAGCACTATCAGGCGACAGTGAGAAAAGAAATGAGAGAGGTTGATTTAGCGAAAACCCGCAAAGGGCGTTGTCGGCCGAAAAGAAGATATCTCACCACTAAAAAAGTCCTGGCAAGGTTCCCTGGTTTTGAAATACGGATCAATGGGTTCACGAGAAGCTAGAAAGTTTGTGTGGGTCGGGCATCCAGCCCAAGAAGCATGTCATGTCCATTTGAAGCCAGCATGCACCCTCAGATAAGTCCTTCTTTTCCCTCTAAAGGGACGCTTCTCTTTAAACGCATGTGCTTGCCTTTTGTATACTCCTTCTTTTAATCCCTTTCGGTTTAACTCTGATTCCGAGACTATTAAAAAGAAAAGGTAACAGGACTAGTTTTACAGGGTTTCGCCTGGCGAAAGCTAAAAGAAAGTACCTAGCCTCAGTGAATGCATCGAGGCTATCCCGACTGGCCATGATGGTTGATGCTTTCAAAGCAAAGACATTGGAAAGGAAAGAAAGTCAAAGACAAATGTTTTAAGAGCAGAATAAAGTGAAAAGGCCCGAGCCCACGCGGGCGAATCATCATGAAATCCTAAAAGTTGAGCCATGTCGGTTTGAAAAGAGATTCACCCTCAAAGCCAGCAAGCAGCAAAGTTCTAAACGGAAACTGGGCCGGGATCAAGCAATTGAGATGATCAAGGCCACAAAATCAACCACCATTTCAAACTAACAAATTGTGCTGTGTTTGAAAGTTGAAACAAGTGTAATCCAAAGCAACCATACAAGAAGCATGTGCAACCAAAAGGGGAAATGCGCAGGAGCTAGGAACAGCTTCGCAGCAATAATCAACCCAAAAGGGAAGTTTCCTCCAAATTCTTTCCTGCATTTTTACTATAAAAAAAAAGAAAATAAAATAAAAAATCCCAAAAAAAAATCATGGTAGCATAGGGGCCCCATTCCCTAGATATCCTGGCTTAATACGTGGACCTCCTTGGCATAACCCAAGGACCCTTTTTTTTCATCCTGGCATAACTCGTGGACCTTCCTGGCATAACCCAAAGAGACTTTTTTCTTTCAATCCCGGCATAACCCGTGGACCTCCCTGGCATAACCCAAGGAGCTTTTTTTTTCTTTCAAATCCCGGCATAACCCATGGACCTCCCTGGCATAACCCAAGGAGCCTTTTTCTTTCAATCCCAGCATAACCCGTGGACCTCCCTAGCATAACCCAAGGAGCCTTTTTTTTTCTTTTTTAACCCCGGAATAACCCATGGACCTCCCTGGCATAACCCAAGGAGCCTTTTTCTTTCAATCCCGGCATAACCCGTGGACCTCCCTAGCATAACCCAAGGAGCCTTTTTCTTTCAATCCCGGCATAACCCGTGGACCTCCCTGGCATAACCCAAGGAGCCTTTTTTCTTTCAATCCTGGCATAACCCGTGGACTTCCCTGGCATAACCCAAGGATCCTTTCTCTTTCAACCCCGGCATAACCCGTGGACCTCACTGGCATAACCCAAGGAGCCATTCTCTTTCAATCCCGGCATAACCGGTGGACCCCCCTGGCATAACCCTAGGAGCCTTTTTTCTTTCAATCCAGACATAACCCGTGGACCTCCCTCGCATAAACCAAGGAGCCTTTCTCTTTCGATCCCGGCATAACCTGTAGACCTCCCTGGCATAACCCAAGGATCCTTTCTCTTTCAATCCCGGCATAACCTGTGGACCTCCCTGGATTAACCCAAGGAGCCTTTTTCTTTCAATCCAGGCATAACCCGTGGACCTCCCTGGCATAACCCAAGGAGTCTTTTTTCTTTCAATCCAGGCATAACCCATGGACCTACCTGGCATAACCCAAGGAGTCTTTTTTCTTTCAATCCCGGCATAACCCGTGGACCTCCCTGGCGTAACCCAAGGAGCCTTTTTCCTTTCAATCCCAAAATAACCCGTGGATCTCCCCGACATAACCCGAGGACCTTTTTCTTTTCTAGCATAACCCGGTCATTTTCCAGCATAACCTTGTAATCCTCCAATTTAAGGCTTCATCCCCAAGGATACACAATCCTGATTTGATCGCTTAGATATGTGTCACAACTAACTCACGAAATTTTTCCAGTGAAAATTGGGGCAGAAAAATTTCGTTCGTTTATTTTTCTTAAGTAGGTCTGACCTCGAGGCACAGGGTTCGAGACGACAAAATTTCTTAAGTAGGTCTGACCTCGAGGCACAGGGTTCGAGACGACAAAAGAATGAGTCTCAATCTAGAATAAAGAAAAGAAGAAAAAAGAACAAATAGTGAATTGAAAATGCCGAAATGATCAGAGATGCGGATTGCTAAAAAAATTAATCGAAGTCACGAGCTCCGCCTGTCGTTTTGACACAATGCTGAAGAGAAAACGAACACCTATAGCTTGCGAGCATCAAGATTCAGATCGGAGTCTGCCACAAGATCAGTTAAGACTCAAGATCAAGTTTCAAGAGAATTAAAGATAGGAATCTTGTAACCCATAGTTGATAGGCATAACTAGCTTAGCTTTGATTTTTCTTTTGGTGTAATAAGGAGGTCAACAAGCAGTAGCAGCAGCAACAACAGTGAAATCACAACTCCTGGTAGTCCTAGCTTCCAACCCTTCCAGAACTACACTGACCTGATTCCTTTATAGCTAAGGATATGTAGACAACCTTTGAAGCAGGGTTCGGTCAGACGGTTTTATAAAATTCTTCTCAGGGAGTACCAAGCAGGCAAAAATCTCTCATGATTGCTCATCTATCTTTGCCCGAAAACCCTTCGCGTCTCCCAGCAAAGAGGGGCAGCTGTGAGCATGTGATTTTTGCCTCGTTTAATTACTCCTATAAAATTCATTAGAATTAGGATTTTTCTTTTGTTATTTGAATTTTAGGGAAATTAATTACATGATTTTGTGTTTTGTTTGCATTTTTGCGTGCATTATTAATTGATATAATTCATGAAAATACAAAATAGCACGTTTGCATTTAGGACCTCATTTCAGTATTTTTAGTCAATTAACATTACAAAAATGAAGGAAAATAACGAAAATAGTCCTTTTAATTTTTTTTTACCTTTAATTTCGATTAAATCTCTTTTTAAATTAGGATCTAGTTAATTTTAAAAAATTTAATTAGTTTATTTTCAGAGTTAAATCAGGTCTTTTGTTGTTTTAATTTTGTATCCAACAAATCAAAAAAATAATAATGAATAAAATAAAAGAAAAAGTCTCAAAAAAAAAAACGGGGCTTATTCATTGGGCCAGTCTTCAACTAATAGCACCAGCCCAAAGACCTTTCCCCAAACCTGTTCAAACTGGCCCAACTCGTCTCAGAAAATCCGGTCCAGACCCCTTGCTAATGAAACGATGCCGTTTGGATCAGATCAATCCTAGCCCTCTAGGTTTGCTTGATCCGACGGTCGAGAAGTCCTTCCTCCTTTAATATAAAATGGTCGTACAGCTCCCCCCCTTTTTTGTCTCTCTCATGAACCCTAGAGACCCTTTTCCCATCTCCGCCACCCTCCGCCGTCCGCCACCGGCCGGAAATCGTCTCCGCCGGTGAAAACCTCCAATGACCACCAAATTAACACCCCTGCACCATCTTTCTCTCCTCTTTCCAAACCCCCAAGCCTCGTCCCTTAAAGCCTAGCTAATCTTCTCGAATCTCAAATCAAACGAATCAACCAAAACCCTAAATCTTCCAAATCCAACCAAACTAAACATCACATAGCCTCATCTCCTCCCTCTTTACGAATCCATAGTTTATAGACTTCGAATGTCACCAGATCTTCTCGAATTTCAGATCTTAGAGCGGCAGAACCCTAGAAGTATGAATTACTCGGGTTCTTACCAATTTCCTGAGTCCAAAGGTTGAGTCGAGCCACGAAATAATGTGTTCATTTGTTTTTGGTAAAAAACACACGTTTACATCATTCCGGTGCTTGAATCGACGTTTAGCTTTGTTTAACCTTGCATAAGTAAGTTTTTCTTTTCTTTTATTGTTTGATTTCTCTGTTATTAAGATTAGTTTAAGCATAGTTCTTGTTGTTAATCCATAGCCAGTGTTCTAGGTTTTAGTTTTTTCATTGTTCGTTTTAGGTTAGTAAGGTTTCTTCTCATTTGATTAATTTTTCTTCATGTTAATTGATTCTGTTTTGATTTAGTCTTTATTTTTAGCTTAATGTTGTTCTGTTTTTTGTTTTGATTTTCTGTTGGTTTGATTTTGGTTTGGTTTCGATTGAATAATTCTTGATTGTTACTGATAATTTGGCCTTAATTTAATTTTGTTTGAATTGTTGAATCGTTTAGTGAATAAATTTATTTTGGATTAACAGTCCAGTTAGATTCAATTGCCATGTTCTGATTAGTTGGGTTGAGTGATTAGTTCAACTTTAGGATTTGTTTGGACTTAGCTAAACTTTTCAGTTCATGTGAGTAATTAACCATAGTTACTAACTAGGGTAAAAGAGGGCTGGGGTTTAGTTAATACAGTTTAGTAATTCCAGATTGAATCAAGGGTAGTATAGGTTTTTCAAAAATAGAATCCTACAAATAACTGAAATTAGAAGCCACTAGAAGCACATAGAAGGGGTTCTCATTGGAATTTCAGAATCATAGTGGCGTGACTTGAGACACAAGTTAGTATTTTAAGGAATTTTCAAGCAAAAACTGAAATAAAAGAGAGACTAAAGGTATAAAATTAAATCTAAAAGATCCCCTAGCATTTTTGTCTGTAAAAGGCAGTCTCTACTGCCTTGCCTAACAAGTTTTTGAAGGCTGAAAACTCAAAAAAATTCAAATTCAAAAAAACCAAAGTTTGAAATCTGAGAGTGTGAGAGTTCCTTCTAGACGTTAAATCTTCTAAAAACTCCAAAAATAATACAAAAACTCCAAAAATAATATTCCATTGAAGTTTTCCTTAGATCAATTTCGAGTTTCAGCTGTTAATTTAAATTTCTAGCTTAGATAAGGATATGTTTCTGGCTGCTGAAGTTTCAGAAGCTTTCCTGGGTTTAATTTCGAGTCAGTTTTGATTCAATCAAGTCTGTTTTGGTTATTTTGTTGGTGTTGTTCCTCTGTCATTCATTCCTGGGCTGTTGTGATGGTGTTTTGAGTCCAAAATCGATCTTGTGCTGTTTGTTTCAACTGCTGCTTGTTTGCCTGCCACTGCTGACTCCTTCTTCCTTTTATTTTGCTTCATTTCCAGGTACATAGCTTTATAACTTTGATCATCATAAGCTGAAACTTGAAGAATGAATCCATATGAAGAATTGAAGCACGAATTTAGTCCAATGCCTTTCCTGACTCGTATTGTAGTTTAATATAATTTTTGTCTATATTTTACTGATGTGTTCTGTAGTTTAATTTGGAATGATAGCTGTTGTTAGGGCTTTTAAATCATGGACATTCATCTTGACTTTTAGCTTGAATTGTATAATCATCTGTAAAAGCATGAACATCCAGCTTAGTCTATTTTAGTTCACATTGTGTAATTGCTTAGGATTTATGAACCTCATGAGCTGTATATTATTATGTGAGCTTTCAAAAGAATAATATTATCCTGCAATTAGCAATCAGGTCGTTTGTTTCATATTCGAAAAAATCAGAATATTTGCTTTACAAAATGCTGATGTTCGAGATATGTAAATAAATGATAGATGATTGATAGGCTCAAATGGTTTGCATGCTTTATGTTTAGAATTAGCTTACTAATCAGATTATAAGAATCAGGCCCAATTAGGGCCCAGTGTTAATTGCTGCCTCTTCAGGCTGACTAACATGCTCCTTTATCTAGAGCCTAATTTGCTACCCTTTGTAAAAGAGGCCCAAAACATTTTTCTTATAAAAGATGGGCCTCCAGCCAGCCCAACTCTTTCAAGCCTGGCACCTGCAATCTAAATAATATGGCAGGCTTCAACCTGGAGCATTGGGCCTCTCCCTCAGGCCCAACTCCATTAAATATATGTTATTGTGCCTAATAGTTGGAACTTAAAATCACAGCCCATTTTACATGAGTTAATAGAATTCTTCCAATTTTATTCAAAGTTATTAGTCTAATTTCATGACATTGAGCTTGGGCCTTCCAAGTTAGGTAGAGAATTTAAATTAAGAGGTGCTCCTCTTGTTTAAATTCGGACCTGAACTTGAGGCCCAAATTTTATAATGTTAATTAATTAAGTTACTTTAGATACAATATTCAATAGAAAAATCATAGTTTCTTCAGGATTGGCCTTTAAAATAATTTGAGGTGTGTCGCGCCAAATAAAATTCATAACTGAGTGGCCCTCTTTTAATTACTTCATTAAAAATATTTATAACTCGGGATGTGCCATTTAGCGAATTTTATGGCCTCCTGCAAAGTTAATAACACGTTAGCCGCTTTAGGCGCGTTCTTTAATAATCTTACCTTCCTAAATTCGGGTGTGCATTTCATGCGACCTAAATTCAAATCCCAAAACATTGAATGAAATGTGTCGAGGATCCGGGTGCATTTCATGTGACGTGATCTAAAAATATATTTTAAACGATGTTCAATTTCCTAAAAAATAATTAAAAGCGGTAAATAATTTTAAAATTGCACTATAGGATGACATGTATTAAAATTAGATTTTTAGCCAATTATAATAGTTTAAGCGACCGTGCTAGAACTATGGGATTCGGGGGTGTCTAACACCTTCCCCCGGGTCAACAGAATTTCTCATTTCGAATTTCTGCTTCGCAGACTCCACTCAAGAAGTCAAAATTTCCTCGATTTGGGATTCAAGATAAATCGGTGACTTGGGACACCAAAAGCCAAACCTATCCCAAGTGGCGACTCTAAAAATCAAATAAATAATCTCATTTCGAATAATGTCACTTTAAATAAAAAACTCCCTTATACACTATCCTTCGGGGTGGGTGTATAAAAAGGAGGTGTGAAAGCTCTAGCGACTCTGCTGGGGATACTGTCACGACCCCAGTTCACCCTCCATGAACATGTCGTGATGGCACCTAGTTCCTACGATTAGGTAAGCCTAACAATGCGGAAGTTTAGAAACTTAACTTGCGGAATAAATATTTTAAGGCTAAATATATTTAAATAATAACTGCAAAATAAGGCCGCTAGGCCTAAACAACTCAAAAGAGATGCGGAAGTCTACAACTCAATCCCAAAACCTGGAAACTCTCGGGAACCACAGGCTAAAGGGAACATAATACACTGCTCTAACTCCAGAATATCTAAACAACCAGGAGAAAAGGGATAAACTAAATAATAAAGCTGGAACAGAATAGAGATTCCTGGTCTGCGGACGCAACAGATATACCTCGAAGTCTCCGTGTATCTCCTCGCCTTAGGGATAGTGCGCCTGAGTAAAGGTACCTGAAAAATATACACATGAAAAACATGCGCAGGAAGGGCATGGGTACACCACAGCAGTACTCAGTAAGTGCCAAGCCTAACCTTGGTTGGGTAGTGACGAGAAAGGTCAGGGCCCTACTGAGACAAAATATAATAATAATAATAATAATTAACAATACAATAATCTGACAGAAATAATAAATACGGCAGTGAAATAAGGAAGGTCAACGAGGCAATAACAACTACAAAGACGGAGTAAACACAGAGTAAACACAGTTCAATGTCAATGATACCAATGAGGGTCTCCCAGAATACCATCCTGTAGCCCTTTCCTCAACTGTCCAGTGGATCTCCCGGGATACCGTCCCGTAGTCCAACTCATGTACCAATATGCAAGGGGGATCTATCGGGAATTTAACCCACAGTCCCAAAGTAAAAGTGCAGGGGGATCTATCGGGAATCTAACCCGCAGTCCCAAAGTAAAAGTGCAGGGGAATCTATCGGGAATCGAACCCGCAGTCCCAAAGTAAACAAACAAGGGGGGATTTATCGGGAATCGAACCCGCAGTCCCAATATAAATGTGCAACCACAGCCAGAAATAAACCAAGGAATGAAGTACGAAAAATAAACAACAGATAGAACTAGCCTAGCATGCTTCACGTAGCACAGTCAAAACAACTTAAGCAATTAGACAGTCAAATCAGCTAAACATGCTTTTACTAACCTAGCACAAGTCATAATTTCAAATAGAATAAAGCAAATAAGAATAAGAACTAAATTTCCACAGCTTCAATAAAAACGGGATTTCAGCAATCGGCTCAAGTACGCGCTCATCACCTCACGTACAAGGCACTCAAACATCAAGTAACAATCCTAAGGGGAAAGGTCCCCCACACAAGGTTAGACAAGCCACTTACCTTGAACCGGCTCAATATCAGTAGAAACTGCGCCTTTGCCACGAGTATCCAACTCCAAATGGCCCAAATCTATTAAATTCAATTCCATATCGAAATAATATTGCAAACAACTGATTCCACTATTAAATTTAAAGCTAGGGCGCGAAAATAGGTAAAATAACCAAAATCCCCCCCCCCCAGCCAACGTCTCGGAATCAAATAATTTTCACGTTTTCAGAACCCTCGTACTCTCACGAGTCTAACCATATAAAAATCTCCCAAATCGGAGGTCAAATGCCCCCTCAAAATCCAATAGTTTGGTCTATGAAGTTTTAACCCAAATTAACCAATTTTTGATTCTAAATTCGAATTCCAATGATGTATTTAGTTATATAATGATGAAATATAAAGAAAAGGGATCAAAGAAACGTTACCCAATGATTTTCTCTTCAAAACCCACTAAAAATATCCTTCTCCCGTGCTCTCAATCGATTTTCAAACTTATGAAATTAAACCATCGAAGTTGATATTTCTAAACAGTCATTTCCGCTTCTGCGGACAAGGGACCGCTTCTGCGGTCCCGCTTAAGCGAAAACCAACCGCTTTTGCGATTTTCACTAAAAGGGCTCGGGTCGCACCTGCGATAGCTGGGCCGCTTCTGCGGCTCCGCTTATGCGATGATTTAGCCGCTTCTGCGGCTTCTGAGGAAAAGGCACGAGTCATTTCTGAGACCAAACAGCCGCTTCTGCGGCTCCGCTCCTGCAGAAAAGGTAACCGCTTCTGCGGTCTATGAGGGGAAGGCCAAACTCGCTTTTGCAATGAAGAAGCCGCTTCTGCGGTTCCCAAACCGCAGAAGCGAAAATACCAGATGACAGAATCCTTCAGCTATTCATCCAACTTCAAAATCTTCCGTCGACCACCCAGAATCATCCTGAGGTCCCCGGGACCTCAACCAAAAGCACCAATACCACCTAATACCTTATTCAAACTTGTACTAATCCTTAAAACACCTAAAATAACACTGGAAACTCAATTAAATCAAAGATTCAAGCCTAAGAACTTCAAATTCTATCAAAATACGCTTTCGGTCAAAAACCTACCCGAACCTCATTCGAATGACCTGAAATTTTGCAAACACATCCTAAATGACATGAGGGAGCTTCTACAACTTCCAGAATTCAAATCCGACCCTCGGATAAAAAACTCACTATCGGACCGGAAACTTCAAAAATTCAAACTTCGGCATTTCAAGCCTAAATGAGCTAGGAACCTCCAAAATACATTCCGAACACGCTCCCAACCTTGAAATCACCTAACGGAGCTAACAGAACCATTGAATTTCCATTCCGAGGTCGTCTTCACACTGTTCCGATTACGGGCCATTTTTCAACTCTTAAGCTCTCATTTAGGGACTAAGTGTCCCAAAACACTCAGAATCCTAGCACCGAACGTCCCGGCAAACCAAAAAAGCAGAAACGAACTTAGGGAAAGCATTTAATGGGGGATCGGGGCGTAAATTCTAAAAATGACCGGCCGGGTCGCTACAGATACGAACCCAGAATTCTTATTCAGGGTTCAAGAATTCGAGCTTAGTATAATTGTTATATTTGGCTTTATCTGATTTTTCTACATGTTCCATTCTATATGTGTTAAATTTTTTACCGCTTTGATATTTGTTGAATTGTATATATAAACTGCTATTAATCCCTTCCTCTCTCTGAATCTTCTACATCATGGAGAAGGGTGCACTTCGTGTAGCTTTTCTTCTATTTTAGAGTCTTTTCCCATTTAGAATGAGGTTTGGATAAGTTGCTAAGTCGGCAGAGCTTCTGTATCCCCGGTACGTTGCCTCCCCCTCGGCTCGAGTTGTCCGCTCGAGTAAGCTAGGTCTAGACCAATAAACCTAGGGTTTAAACCTAGTAGAACAAAACCTCATGCCGGATCCCTAGTAGGAACGTTTGTTTGCATCATTTGCATTTGACTTAGGGGACTCAACACAGGGGTTGAGTCCGTCTAGGACAGGTGACCCAAAATGAAAAGACCATCCCGATGCATCTTACGTGCTACTTGCGCATTTATTTGCTCGGCTTTGCATGTTGACCGGCTTGTATAAAAGAAAAATTGAGAAAAATAGCAGTGTTAGGACTAAGTGAGGGTAACCACTTGTTTTGAAAAACCAATGCCCAAATAGTACTGAAATGCTGCCGGATTTTTGAAAAAAATGAAAAAGGAAAATATTTCGAAAAAAGAAAAGATTGTTGTTCATAAAAAAATATATTTGGCTTTGACAAATCTGATCGAACTACGCTGGTTTGATTCTCACCGGATGTAAGATACGTAGGCAATCCTCATCGGGTCCAACCTCCCTTTTGCAAAAATAGCTAAAAAAGTCAAAATTTTAATTTTTATCATAAATAAGTTGGGTGATGCCATTCTTATTTTAAAATAAGCCGAATGTCCCCAAAGGGACGTCGGAAGGCTGTTTTTTGCAAGAACAGCCACCCTGAGTCATTTTAAACGGTTGGCAGGCACAACCTTAAAATCTCCCTCCCGGAAGTGCTGAAAGGCCGTATCTGCAAAACTGAGTCTTTGTTTGCTTAAAAATAAAATTTGAAAAATAGCAACTTTTTCCTTTTAGGTCAAAAGAAATCATTAAAATACTCCTTAGATGTCTTTATTTCATAAATAAAAAAATATAAAAAATAAAAATTTTGAAAAAAAAAAATGAGTCCGAAAAATATGTTTGCTCAAAAATCCAAAACATTATCGTAAAAGTCCCTCTTCCTAAAATTAAGAGGTAACTTTCAAAGTCCAAAAAAAAAAATATTTTTCTTTCGTGTTAGAAAAAGAGAAAATAAATGAAAACAAAAATAATTCTTTTACTTCTAAAATTCCCAAAGTTCCAATAAAAAGAAAAGGAATTTTTAGAAGTCTTTCTTTCAAAAAACAAAAAGAAAAATCAGAAATCAAAATCAAAAATATTTCCCTTAAAGCATTTCTCTCAAAAATTCAAAAAAAACAAGAGTGAGCTTACTTTATTTTGCAAGAACTACGCTTGGTCTGATTCATGCGGGGTCATGATACGTAGGCAATCTCCATAAGATTCGACCGTAACCCTAAGAAAAAAAAGAGAAAAAAGAAACACAATGGAAGGAAATAAAAGGAAAAAACTGAGTGGAAAAGAAACACAAAAAGAGAAAGGCGAGAAAGAAAAGAAAAATGGAGAGGAAAGAAAAATCAAAGAAAACCAGAAAGCAAAAGCAAGAAAGCAGAAATCAAAAGAAAAGAAACGGGAAGAAAAACCGGGATGACACACGCAACCTGGCAAACATGTAGACACTCATTGAAATGTATAGGTGCATCACACCCCAATGTGCGGTTACCAATCTGTCACTTGTCTCAAACTAACCGTGGTTGGTGTCAAATTCCAACTTAGGTTTTTAGAAATGGTGGTTGGTTTTTGGTAAACTGGCATCGCATCGATATATCACCAGATCAAAAGGAAGTACAGAAATGTCGTCCGAAACGACTTTGCCACCAGTTCTCATCACCGAAGACAGCCCCATCTCAAGGATCCCGGATTCCGAGTCTGCCACAGTTGAAGAAAATCGGATATTACGTCTCCGAATGATAGAGATGTAGGACGCATGGACTAATGGCAGGGAGCCCCCAAGTGCTATACCTGGCTTTCCTGAATTGTTCCCAAGAACCGGGGGTACTTCTAACATCCCTATCAGTCACACAAATACCCTGTCTGCTCACTTCATAGGAACACCTTCTGAGGTACGCCCCCAAGTGTTCACATCAAGAGCAGCTCCCAATATTTTTACTGCTCCACCATGCTCCGCCACCTCACAACCTTCACTATCTAGGCACGCTTTGGATCCCTCGGCCTTCACTTTCCAAAATCCCATCTTTCAAGAAGATCCTCCTCAATATCCCACATACACTTACTCTCAGCCACCGCTATTTGAGCTTACACCAGGGGAAGAAAAAACTCCCAAAGCTCCTGAACAAAATGAGATGGCGAAAAGAATAAGGAGCCTTGAGCAGAGCTTAAAGAATATGCAAGGCTTAAACGGGCCGAAAAGTGTTTCTTATATTGATCTGTGCATGTTCCTTCACGTGCACCTGCCCATGGGATTTAAAATGCAAAAGTTCGAAAAGTATGATGGGCATGGCGATCCCATTGCTCACCTGAAAAAGTATTGTAATCAGCTGCATGGGGCTGGCAGAAAAGAAGAGTTGTTGATGGCATACTTCGGAGAAATCTTAGTAGGCATTGCCTCAGAGTGGTTTATGGACCAAGATGTCTCACGATGGCACATTTGGGATGATCTTGCCAGAGATTCTGTAAGGCAGTTTCAATACAACATCGACATCGCACCAGATAGGAACTCCTTGGAAAATTTGAAGAAGAAGCCCTCGGAAAGTTTTAGAGAATATGCTATTAAGTGGCGCAAATAGGCATCGAGGGTGAAACCTCCCATGGATGAAGTAGAAATGGTCATTGTCTTCCTTCAGGCCCAGGAAACAGATTACTTCCAGAACATGATGTTGGCCATGGGCAAACCTTTTGCAGAGGAAATCAAGATTGGTGAGATGGTAGAGAATGGTTTGAAAACGGGTAGAATCTTGAGCCAGTCAGCCATCAGAGCAACCTCCCAAGCCATTCAAGGCGGGTCTGGAGGAAAGGCTAAGGATAAGAAGATAGAAGAAACGTCTATGGCAGCCTCAGGGGCAAGAAGACACCTTGCTCCTAGACCTATGTTTTCCGAAAGAACTCCTCAGCATTACTACCCTCATGATGACATGGCTTATGTTCCTCCACCTTATGCGGTCATGAACACTCAACCCTTTGCCCGGCCGCAGCCACATGCCAATAGAAATCAACCTCCATTCCCAAGAAATCAGCCTCCTCATCAGAACCACTATAATCCTCGTCCTCCACAAAATAACTTTCCTCCCCGGGAGCCATCTGGAAGAAATTTTTTTCCCCCAATTAGTGAATCTTATGCTAATCTATTCCCAAAACTTGTCCAAATGGGTCTAGTTAGATTCAATTCCCATGTTCTGATTAGTTGGTTTGAGTGATTAGTTCAAATTTAGGATTTTTTTGGACTTAGCTGAACTTTTCAGTTCCTGTGAGTAATTAACCATAGTTACTAACCAGGGTAAAAGAGGGCTGGGGTTTAGTTAATAGAGTTTAGTAATTCCAGATTGAATCAAGGGTAGTATAGGTTTTACAAAAATAGAATCCTGCTAATAACTGAAATTAGAAGCCACTGGAAGCAGCTAGAAGGGGTTCTCATTGGAATTTCAGAATCATAGTGGTGTGACTTGAGACACAAGTTAGTATTTTAAGGACTTCTCAAGTGAAAACTGTAATAAAAGAGGGACTAAAGGTGTAAAATAAAATCTGAAACAGCCCCTAGCATTTTTGTCTATAAAAGGCAGTCTCTATTGCCTTGCCTAACAAGTTTTTGAAGGCTGAAAACTCAAAAAATTCAAATTCAAAAAAAACCAAAGTTTGAAATCTGAGAGTGTGAGAGTTCCTTCTAGATCTTAAATCTTCTAAAAACCAAAAAATAACACAAAAACTCCAAAAATACTATTCCATTGAAGTTTTCCTTACATTAATTTCGAGTTTCAGTTGTTAATTCAAATTTCTAGCTTAGATAAGGATGTGTTTCTGGCAGCTGAAGTTTCAGAAGCTTTCCTGGGTTTAATTTCGAGTAAGTTTGGGTTCGATCAAGTCTGTTTTGGTTATTTTGTTGGTGCTGTTCCTCTGTCATTCATTCCTGGGCTGTTGTGATGCTGTTTTAAGACTAAAATCGATACTGTATTGTTGGTTTCAACTGCTGATTGTTTGCTTGCCACTGCTGACTCCTTCTTCCTTTTATTTTGCTTCATTTCCAGGTACATAGCTTTATAACTTCGATCATCGTAAGCTGAAACTTGAAGAATGAATCCATATGAAAAATTGAAGCATGAATTTTGTCTAACGCCTTTCCTAACTCGTATTGTAGTTTAATATAATTTTTGTTTATGTGTTACTGATGTGTTCTGTAGTTTAATTTTGAATGATAGTTGTTATTAGGGCTTTTAAATCATGGACATCTGTAAAAGCATGAACATCCAGCTTAGTCTATTTTAGTTCACATTGTATAATTGCTTAGGATTTATGAACGTCATGAGCTGTATATTATTATGTGAGCTTTCAAAAGGATAATGTTCTCCTGCAATTAGCAATCAAGTCATTTGTTTCATATTTGAAAAAATCATAATATTTGCTTTACAAAATGCTGATGTTCGAGCTATGTGAATAAATGATAGATGATTTATAGGCTCAAATGGTTTGCAAGCTTTATGTTTAGAATTATCTTACTAATCAGATTATAAGAATCAGGCCCAGTTAGGGCCTAGTGTTAATTGCTACCTCTTCAGGCTGACTAACATGCTCCTTTATCTAGAGCCTAATTTGCTACCCTTGGTAAAAGAGGCCCAAAATATTTTGCTAATAAAAGATGGGCCTCCAGCCAGCCCAACTTGTTCAAGCCTGGCACCTGCAATCTAAATAATACGGCAGGCTTCAACCTGGAGCATTGGGCCTCTCCCTCAGGCCCAACTCCATTAAATATATGTTATTGCGCCTAATAGTTGGAACTTAAAACCACAACCCATTTTACACGAGTTAATAGAATTCTTCCAATTTTATTCAAAGTTATTAGTCTAATTTCATGACATTGAGCTTGGGCCTTCCAAGTTAGGTAGCGAATTTAAATTAAGAGGTTGTCCTCTTGTTTAAATTGGGACCTGAACTTGAGGCCCAAATTTTATAGTGTTAATTAATTAAGTGACTTTAGAGACAATATTCAATAGAAAAATCATTGTTTCTTCAAGATTGGCCTTTAAAATAATTTGAGGTGTGCCGTGCCAAATAAAATTCATAATTGCGTGGTCCTCTTTTAATTACTTCATCAAAAATATTTAGAACTCGGGACGTGTCATTTAGCGAATTTTCATGGCCTTCTACAAAGTTAATTACACGTTAGCCTCTTTAGGCGCGTTCTTTAATAATCTTACCTTCCTAAATTCGGGTGTGCATTTCATATGACCCAAATCCAAATCCCAAAATGTTGAATAAAATATGTCGAGGATCTAGGTGCATTTCATATGACGTGATCCGAAAACATATTTTAAACGATGTTTAATTTCTTAAAAATTAATTAAAAGCGGTAAATAATTTTAAAATTGCACTATAGGATGACATGTATTCAAATTAGATTTTTAGCCAATTATAATAGTTTAAGCGGCCATGCTAGAACCACGGGATCCGGGTGTAACAACCCGACTGGTCGTTTTGAGCCCTAGCGCGTCGTTCAGCAGTCTGAGGCCATAAGAAGCTTCATTTCAGGTATTGTGACTTGTTCGCATGGCCGAAATTGGAATTCAGAAAGATCGGAGTTAAATATAAATGAAAATTCTCATTTCAGAAGTTTAAAGTTGAAAGAATGAACTAGGATTGGATTTTTGAGTAAACGACCTCGGAATCGGGATCTTAAGGTTCCTGCAGGTTCGTATGATGATATCGGACTTGGGCGTATGCCCGGTTCGGGTTTTGGATAATCCGGGAGCGTTTTGGCACCTATTGTGGAAGTTAGCATTTTGGAAGAAATTTTTTAAGTTTGGCTTGAAGTGCATTTCAGCATTATCGATGTCCGTTTGGAATTTCGAGACTGGGAGTAGCTCCGTACGGTGATTCATGAGTTGGGAGCGCGATCGGAAGTGAATTCGGAGGTCCGTGGGTTATTTTGAAGCCATTTGGCTAAAGATAGAAATTTGAAGGTTTTTGAAAAGTTTGACCGGAAGTGAACTTTTTGATATCGGGGTCGGAATCCGATTCCAAAAGTTGGAGTAGGTCCGTAATGTCGAATATGACTTGTGTGCAAAATTTGAGGTCAGTCGGACGTGATTTCATAGGTTTAAGCATCGGAAGTAGAAGTTGGAAGTTCTAAAGTTCATAAGCTTAGATTCGAGGTTGGATTGGGGGTTGATTCTTGATTTTAGCATTGTTTGATGTGATTTGAGGCCTCGAGCAAGTCCATAATGTGTTTTGGGATAGGTTGGTGAGATTGGTCGGGGTCCCGGGGGCCTCGGGTGTGTTTCGGGTTGTATCGCGCTCTTGTTTGATGTTTAACGCCGTTTATTTGGACATAAAAGGGGTACCATATTAATCAAATGAGCTCCAAATTAAGTTTTTATTGAACCATTAGATCCGTATCGTAATTTCAGAGCCATAGCAAAAAGAATCGTCAAATTTGGAGATCGTATAAGGGAGTTATGCTCATTTTCGTGTCGAGAGAGTACTGGTTGCTGTCATAACCGCAGAAGCAGAAATGTTCCACAGAAGCGGGACCGCGGAAGAGGGAATTTGTCCGCGGAAGCAGAAATTTTCCGCCGAAGCGGGACCGCAGAAGCGAAAAATTTTCCGCGGAAGCGGAAATTGCTGGAGACAGAGAGATTTCTTTAAAAATCGAAGTTTGGCTCATTTTCACTTCATTTCTTCCACGGGAGCCGGTGTTGGAGCAACTTTGGAGTGCCATTTTCATCACCAAGCATGAGGTAAGTGATTTCTATTAGTTTTGAGTATATACAAGGTTTATATATGGATTTAGACATGGAAAATTGTAGAAACTTGGGGTTTGAGGGAAAACCTAAAAAATTAGTATTCTTGTAATTTGACCATGATTTTGGGTATGGAGTTTAGAGAAAATCATATATTTGAGTTCTTGAGGCTATGGATAATATTTATCTTCAAAAATTTTTGGATTCCGGGCACGTGGGCCCGAGAGCATTTTTGTTAACTTTTTGTTCAGGGTTAGGAATTGTTATAAATTGGGTTGTAAAGTATAATTGAGCATATATTAATGGATTTATATGATCGTTGGCTAGTTTTGGAGCATTGCACGTTGGTGCAAGTCTTTGGAAGAATGTAGAATGCCGGTTGTGGATCCTCGGAACGAGATGAGTCTCCTTTCTAATCTTGTGAGGAGGATTTTACCCCATAGGTGAGTTAAATTGGTTATGTGCTCCTATTTGTGGGGGTTACATACGCACGAGGTGACGAGAGTCCGTGCATAGCTACTGTCATGCTATTGTTCGGGTAGTCTAGGACCCAAAAGCATGTTATACTTGAATAAATTATGAACTCACTGATGACTTAAATTGTTTAAATCACCTTTAATTAGTAAACGAATTTAAAAAGAGATTAAACATCATTTCCTGGATTGTTAAACAGAGAATTGGCTTATTTGGATAATTACTCCTCCATAAAATTCTAATTGACTATCTGAGCATGTATCTTACGTGTACTCGTGTCGCATCGATGATTCGCGAGCGGGGTAATAAATCACATTAAATTAATAAATGGATTTCTAGAGAGACTTAAGCTTCGTTTTCTCAAATTATTAAAGAGAATTGTCCTTTCTTGGATAATTGCTCCACGTTGAATTCTTTACTGATTGTCTGTCTATGTGTGTTTATTTTGGACCGGGTCGAATACCTCGGCAGATTAATAGATGCATCTATAGGCGCGCCGTCGACCCTCGGCAAGTGCACATTTATTTCTGTTGGATTGCGCCATCGCCTCGGTATAATTTGCGCATGCTTATGTTGCTGCCTGGACTTATTTAAGTCATTACATGCCTCACTTTGGCTCGAGATCATCTTGTTAATAATGAAAAGAAATCATGGAAAATTTCCTATGAAAGAATTATGTGTTTACTTGTTTCCTCTATCTGGATAACATGTTAGAAAATAAATCCGTTGTTTGATATGTATATTGAGAATAAATAATCGTTGGACCATTAGAGTGTGTCAAAGTTGACCATCTCGTCTCTACCCCTTCGGGATTAGGCGGGACACTCACTGAGTACACATTGATTACGTACTCATACTACACTTCTGTGCATTTTTGTTTCACGGGTATATATACCTCTAGCAGCCTATTGGGCGTAGTAGCATGGATGACGCTGAGACTAGGTGAGCTGCATCATTTGAGGTGACCGCAGCTAGAGTAGTTCCTTCCAATGTACTGTATTTACTTTCCGTCCACTGTATTCCGGGCGGATGTTGTATTTTATTTCTCTTATCAGTAGTCGCTCATGTACTTGTGACATCGGGTTTCTGGGATGGTTTATAACGGATTTGTACTAATCGTTATTATTTAAATTTGAATTCTAGTAGTGAACTTTTATTTATAAAAATGGAAGGAAAAACCTTAGATTTTCAAAAGTATTAAAAGAGGAATTAATCGATAAGTTAGTTGGCTGGCCTGACAGAGGTGTCCGACGCCACCACGACCCTTAGTGGATTTTGGGTCGTGACACCGGGGGTGCCTAACACCTTTCCCCGGGTCAATAAAATTCCTTATTCAAAATTTCTGGTTTGCAGACTCCACTCGGGAAGTTGAAATTTCCTTGATTTGGGATTCAAGATAAACCGGTGACTGGGACACCAAAAGCCAAACCTATCCCAAGTAACAACTCTAAAAATCAAATAAATAATCCCATTTCGAATAATGTCACTTTAAATGGAAAAACTCCCTTATACACTATCCTTCGGGGTGGGTGTGTAAAAAGGAGGTGTGACATGCGATATGCCCACAAAACTCCGGGTAACACTTCAGGCCAATTACCCTTTGATTCCTCTAATCGCTTCTTTAAATTATTAATGATCACTTTGTTTGTTGATTCTGCTTGTCCATTACCCACTGGATGATAAGGTATTGATGTAATCCTTTTTATTTGCCAACTCTCAAGAAACTCTGTGACGAGCTCCGATAAATTGAGGACCATTGTCACATACGATTTTCTTTGGTACACCGAATCGGCAGATGATGTTATGCCAAATAAAGTCCTTGACCTCCTTTTCTCGTACCTGTTTAAATGCTCCTACCTCCACCCATTTAGTGAAATAATCAGTAAGTACGAGAAGAAACTTTACCTATCATTTTGCTAGAGGCAATGGTCCTACTATGTCCATTCCCCATTTCATAAATGGCCACGGCGCTATAACCGAATGTAATAATCTTGCTGGTCGGTACATATTGTTACCGTATCTCTGACATTTATCGCATTTAGCCACAAAACTTTCCGTTTCTTCTTCCATTTTGGGCCAGTAGTACCCTGCCCTAATCAAGGTTCTTACCAGTGATCTTACTCCTGCGTGGTTCCCGCAATGCCCCTCATGTATTTCTCTCATTACATACTCCATCTGAGAAGGTACGAGGCATCTTGCTAAGGGGCCACGAAATATTTTACGGTAAAGGTTGCCCTGTTTTAAACAGTAACAAGCAGCCTTTTTTCGAAGCGCATATGCTTTCTTCTTGTCATCAGGCACGGTACCGTACTGTAAAAAAGCAACAATTTTATTTCTCCAATCCCAAGTTAAATTATTAAAATTTACCTCGTTCTTATCAAGTTTGAGAACCGAATGAAATAAATTAATGACTAAGGCGTTTGCATCATTTGCCATATCTGTTGCGGATGCAAGATTGGCTAAGGCATCTGCTCCAACGTTTTCATCCCTTGGTATTTGGATGACCTTCCAAGTTTGAAACTGCTTTATCAGTTCCCGTACCTTTTCCAAGTATTGTTGCATCCTTGTTTCCCTGGCTATATAAGTTCCCAACATTTGATTAACTACCAGCTGGGAATCACTTTTGGTCACCACTTGACTTATACCAAGTTCTCGTGCCAATTCCAAACCTGCAATCACAGTTTCATACTCTACTTCATTATTAGTTATGGAATGATATTTAATAGCCTACCTAATAATTTCACCTGCAGGTGGTACTAAAATGATTCCTAATCCTACACCTTTTATGTTAGATGAGCCATCAATGAATAAAGTCCATGTTCCTGGATTAGCCCATTAAGTACCTGAACTTCTTTTTCAGCTTCTAACTGCATCCCTTAGCTAAAATCAACCACGAAATTAGCTAATATCTAGGACTTTATTGATGTTCTATGTAGGTACATAATTTCATATTCACTCAGTTGTATGGCCCATTTGGCTAACCTTCCTGACAATTCATGCTTATGCAATATACTACGTAAAGGGTATGCAGTTACCACATCGATGGGATGACATTGAAAATATGGTCTTAACTTTCTAGATGCCATGATTAAAGCAAGTGCTAGTTTTTCCAATTGTGGATACCGTGTCTCTGCATCTAATAAAGATTTACTAATGTAATAAATAGGAGATTGCTTACCCTGTTCTTTACGAACCAAAACTGCACTTACCGCAACTTCTGAAACAGTAAGGTAGATGAAAAGTCTTTCCCCGGCTTTTGACTTTACTAGCAAAGGCGGATTTGATAGGTAAGTCTTCAAATTTCTAAGTACCTGTTGACACCTCTCATCCCACTCAAAATGATCTTGCTTTTTAAGTGCCGAGAAAAATTTAAAACATTTTTCTGATGATTTAGAAATGAATCTTCCCAAAGCTGCAATTCTTCTCGTCAGTCTTTGTACTTCTTTCTTGTTTGAAAGTATATCAGGGATTTCTTCAATGGCCTTAATCTATGCAGGATTTACTTCAATACCACGGTTAGAAACAAGAAAACCTAAAAACTTACCTGATGCCACACCAAATGCACATTTTTCTGAATTCAACTTCATATTGTATTTTTGCAAAATTTTAAAAGTTTCAGATAGATGCGATATATGATCTTCTGAATGCTGAGTCTTAACTAGCATATCATCTATATATACCTCCATGGTCTTACCTAAATGTTCTTGAAACATTTGAGTAACTAACCCCTGATACGTCGCTCCTGCATTCTTAAGACCAAAGGGCATTACCTTATAACAATAAGTCCCCCGTCTGTTATGAAAGAAGTTTTTTCCTCATCTTCTGGATCTATTTTGATTTGATTATAACTTAAATACGCATCTAAGAAACTTAATAGCTCATGCCCTGCAGTAGCATCAATTAACTAATCTATGTGTGGTAAATGGAAAGAATCTTTTGGACAGGCTTTATTAAGGTCTATGTAGTATACACAGACTCGCCACTTACCGTTCTTCTTAGGAACCACAACAGTGTTAGCTAACCAGTCAGGATATTTTACCTCACGAATTGAACCGATTTTTAACAATTTTTGAACTTCTTCTTGAATCACCTTATTCTTGAAAGTTCCTTGCTTTATTTTCTTTTGCTTGATTTGAGGGTATGATGGATCTTCATTTAGTTTATGATTCATGACCTCCGGCGGTATCCCTATCATGTCAGAATGGGTCCAAGCAAAACAATCTGCGTTATCTTTTAAAAACTCAATTAACTTACGCTTTACCTTCGGGCTGAGATTGGCTCTTATATACACTTTCCTCTCAGGCTAGTGTATAAATAAAACCAAAGCCTCTAATTCCTCAATGGTTGTTTTGATGTTGTCGTTCTCCTCTGGATCTTGAATGGTATCAGGTTTTGAATTCACATCTATTTGCTCTCGCTCAGTTGAGGTTGATGTCGTATCTCCCCCTCCTGAATTCTGTAATTGCTATTTATCTTCACCCTTATAAGTTGAATTTGCAACAAAACTGATGCTTCTAGAAGTTTGTTAATCGCCTCTGATTTGACATATCCCCCAAGGTGATGGAAATTTAATAACTTGATGTAATATCTATGGAATAATATCCATGTCGTGGATCCATGGCCTCCCCAAAATCATGTTATAAGCCATTTCCATATCTATGACTTGAAATTTGGTATCTTTCAAAACGCCTTCTGCGAATGTAGTAAGGATTGCTTCTCCTTTTGTTACGATACTAGAGTTGTCAAATCCCGACAAAGTATGTGCTTTTGGGATTAATTTATCCTCAGCTTACATCGCGCGCAATACTCGCATCAAAATAATATTCACAGAACTGCCTGGATCAATAAAAACTCATTTCACGTTAGTATCATATACAAGTAAAGATATTACCAGTGCGTCGTTGTGTACAGCTAAGATACCCTCAGCATCTGTATCATTGAATGTAATATTCTCTTCTTCTAGTACATGTCGCAAACGCTTCCCATGAGTGATTGATATCTTGGAGGTTTTATTAGCTGCGGTATATGAAACACCATTGATATCTTCTCCCCCACTTATAACATTGACGGTTCTTTTGGGCGAGGGCGATTTTGGAGGCACCTGTCTATTCTTCATATATGCTTGTTTACCTTTCTCACTAAATAACTCAGTAAGATACTCTTGCTTTAACAAATGATCAACCTCACCTTGCAAAAATCTATAATCTGCGGTTTTATGCCCGTGGTCATTGTGAAATTCGCACCAATGATCAGGGTTTCATCTGTTTAGGTTCGATCCCATCTCCTTGGGCCAATGCATCTTATCTCACATGCTTTTTAAAACAGCAATGAGTTCAGAGGTGGTTACGTTAAAATTGTAACCACCTAACCTTGCTTTTAAACTTCCCCCTCGTCAAGTGGTCCTCGTGAGTTCCGATCATTTTCGAACTTTGATGAGGAGCCTGATTCCCTGCTTCTAGATTTGTGATCATACCTTTGATCATCTTGCCTTGACCATGAGTCCTTTCCCGCAGGTCCCATATAAGGCTCATACCTATTTTTATCAAATCTTTTTTCATTTTCCACACGTCTTGAACTTACTTTTTCTTCTGTTTTATGTCGTAAAATGATATCTTCTTCAATCCTCATCTTTGTACTGTATCTATTGTAGACATCATTCCATGTTGTTGCTGGGAATTCATGAAGGCTTTTTTTGAGTTGCCTCGTGGCTTCTGAACTCTTCTCATTCAAATTGCTGGCAAAAGCTATGGCCGCATTGGTCAGGTACTCGTGGCAGCGTCATTCTTTTCCGTTGAAATCTATCTACGAACTCTCTAAGAAACTCTGAATCACCTTGCTTGATTTTGAAGATGTCTTCCATTCTCTTTTCAACTTTTTGAGCTCCCAAGTGTGCTTTAATAAATAGATCTGCAAGCTCAACAAACGAATTTATAGAATTTTCAAGTAAAAGAGAATACAATGTTAAGGCCCTTTTAGTGAGTGTTTCACCAAATTTTTTGACTAGGACTAATTCAATCTCCTGCTTAGTCAAATCGTTTCCCTTGAAGCCTATCGGGAATGCATTAACGTGATCTCGCGGGTCTGATGTACCATTATATTTTGGAATGTCAGGCATCTTAAACTTCTTTGGAATTAGGAGGGGGCAGCACTTGGCTTCCATGGTTGTTGAGAATATTTATCTATATCTACTCCTTTGATCACAGGTGGTACTCTGGGTATTTGTTCTATGCGTTCATTTTTCTCCTTAAGCTGTTTCTGCAAAGTTAGTACAAGATTTTGTAAATCAGAATTAATTAGATTACCTGGGTCTCCTTCCTGTGTTTCACTAGGGTTTCCACCACTGCCTGAATTAACTAATCCAGAACGAGTATTTTCCAAAGTATTGTTGATTGGAGTAGGTGTGGGTGGAGCAGCAGGTAATTGGCTAACAAGAGCCTGAAGAGCCTTATTGATTTGCGAGGCAATAAGTTTTTGTAAGGCATCATTCATAGCCTCTTCATTTGCAAATTGACCACGTTCTTCTGTGTGAGACCCATCAAAAGTGCCCTCACGAGATTGACGCGGTGAGCCGTGCGGGGTTGGAACTTGATTATCATTATTTTGAGGATCTCCCTGATTTTGCTGATTGATTTGATTTCCTTGAGTGTTGTCGTTGTTGTTCGACATAGTTGATTCAATACAGAAAATCAAGTTGAAATATAATTGATTATCAGATTCCCGGTAACGGAACCAATTTGTTTAACCAAAAAATAGATTTTTAGCCAAAGCTAGAATTTAGAAGAATCGGGTTACTGATAATCTAACAAAGGTGTATAAAGAAAAGAACTTGAAAATGATATTCTCAGAAGGAAAATAATTCAAAGTATATTTTAATAGTCACCCCCTTTAATTGATTACACATCTCTCCCTTTATAGGTCCCTTTGGGAAGCTTTGGGAATACACATTATGCCTAAGTCATAATAAGTCTATTATGAGTAAGTAATGTCATTAAATGCTACGTTACATAATCATTACATTGAGTGTATACATTCCTTAATAGTTTCAGCATTTAATTCCCTTTTTATGCCTTATTTGCACCATTTTCTCTAACCATGTACATTCTTCTCATTGCTCGTATGTAAATAAACTTAAACAGGAACGGGCGCTGATTCTCTCGTCTCGTACCTCTTCCTTTTTCTTTGCTCGTGCCTGTTTTGTAACTCTTGAACCGTATTTTAACATAACTCATCGACCACTCCACGTGTCATGATGTCACCATATATATATATATGAATATAATTTTCCCCAATACAGGGGTGAGTTCAGACATATATATGGGGCGTGGGTGTGGGTTCCCAATCGTTTGATCAAAGGAGATCAACGACTAGGATTTAACTAAAGGGAACGATGTCATGTTGATTTATTGGGGAATTTGGACCGAGTATTGGGGAGCTAAGCTGGGTCGGATCTGAGGCAAGATGGGAATTGAAGTTGGGCTAGTTATCAAATAAGCCCAATATATCAAGACCATCTTTGTTTTTTTTAATTAACTAAAATACTAAATTAAATCTTAAATTAATCTAATTTACAAAATTAAGTTAATTATCTAATTATAATAGTTACAAAACTAGTTGATCCTAAATCAAAGAAAAGAAAATTACTAAATTAGCATTAAAGGTTAAAATGTAAAATTAAAGATATTTTTTGTAATTTTTATTTTAATAAAGAAATTAATTAACTAATTAATTCTAAAATATGAACACAAAATCTAAATACAACGCATGATATTTTTGGCATTTTTTCATAATTTTAACAGAATTAGACGTGCACAAAATGCAAACAATTAACAAAATTCTATAAAAATCCTATAAAATTGCAAACAATTTGGGAAAAATCTATTTCTTTAATTTGTAGGAGTATTTCACATAGGAAAAAAAATTACGTGCTCACACTCTCCAACCACCTTTCTAAGAGACCTATATTTAGCTTCAGCCGAGGAAAGAGAAATGGTTTCCTGCTTCTTAGATTTCCAACTAATAGGACTAGTACCTAGCAACGCCAAGTAACCACTAATTGACCTCCTAGAATTTGGGCAGGCAGCCCATTCAGAGTCACAATACCCTTTAATGGTGCAATCAGAATCATTAGACAGGAAGATTCCAAGTGTAGGATCACCCTTAAGGTACCTAAGTAAGTGAAATGCAGCCTATAAGTGCGATTTTCGAGGATCCTGTATAAATTGGCTCAAGTGTTGGACACCAAAGGTAATATCCAATCTTGTGTTAGTGAGGATGTTAAGCTTGCCTATTGGTTTTCTGTAATATGTAGGGTCGGAAAGAACTAACTCCCTCTATAGCTCTCAGTTTGACATTAGGATATAAAGGGGATGTAAGCAACTCCTTCAATAGATCCAATGCAAATTTTCTCTGTGAGATGATAACCCCATCTTCTTCGTAGAGGACCTCTAAACCAAGAAAGTAATGAAGCTTACCTAGGTCCTTAATCTTAAAGCAGTCATATAAAAAGGTTTTCAACTCAGTGATCACTGTAGAACTGGTCCAAGTAATAATGACATCATCAATATATACATCAACAAAAATTGTGGAAGAAGGTGATTTCTTGTAGAAGAGAGAATAATCATGCAAGGAATGAACATAACCCTTGGAATAAAGAGCAGTTGCCAATTTTGCATATCACTGTCTACTAGCCTATTTCAGGCCATATAGAGATTTTCTTAACTTGCAGACAATTTCAGGTGTGTCCACTACTAAACCAGGTGGTAACTGCATGTATACCTCTTCCTCCAAATCACCATGGAGGAAGGTATTTTTTACATCAAGATGGAAGATGCCCTAATATTTCTTAACTGTAGTGGCTATAAGTGTAGTGATTTTTACAACAAAGGAATAGGTTTCTGTGTAGTCAATCCCAGCCTACTGGGTGTAACCCTTTACAACTAACTTGGCCTTTAACCTCTTTATGATTCATCAGCCCTGTGTTTAACCTTGTAAACCATTTACAACCTATTGCTTTCTTATCAGAAGGCAAAGGAACGGGGTCATGAATGTTATTTACATGTAAGGCCCCAAACTCTAAAGACAGCCTCTTGCCAGGCAAGGTGCAAGTATGCCTCTTCATAAGAAGAAGGCTCACTATCATGACAAACATTTTGCACAAGTTGCTAAATATCTGGGAGCAATGAGGTAAGAGACACATGGTGATGGTTTTATAACCAAGCACTAAGAGACAGAGGAGAATCAGTGGAGACAGTAGGTTTTAAGTCTGGAAGGGAGCATACATAATCCTTCAGGTGAGCATGCAATTTGTGGAGTCTAGAGGACTTCCTAGTGACCATAGAAGGAGTAATTGGATGAGGAGTGAAAGAAGAAGGTGATGATAAAATGGAGGAATTAGATGAGGATGGTATGTCAGATGATAAAGAATGGGTTGTAGACCTATCGAGATTATTACAATGAGAGGGAAAATCATCAACAAAAGGAACAGATGGGAAAACAGAAGGAAAAGGTACAGAATCAGGAGAAAGAGCAAAGGGAAATACATTTTCATGAAACACTACATCTTTGGAAACATAGATTTTCTTGGTGAGTAGACTAATGACCTTGTACCTTTTTGTGTCATAGGGGTAACCCATAAAGACATGGGGTGTTGCTCTTGGTTCAAATTTGATTTTGTGAGGCTTGGGAGTGGTAGGGAAATATAAAAAACCAAAACTTCTAAGGTGAGAATAAATAGGCACTCGTCTGTACAAACATTCAAAAGGAGTCTTTATATGACCAGTAGGTAGTCTGTTGATGATGTAGGTGACAGTTATTATGCATTCTCCCCAATATTTAAGGGATAGTTTGGACTGAAATAAGGGTGCCCTAGTAGTCTCAAGAAGATACTTTTGTTTCCTTTCTACCATTCCATTCTGTTGAGGTGTATAGGTGCATGTTTTCTGGTGAATAATTTCCTTAGAGTGAAAGAAATGAGTTGAATCAGTGCTAGTAAATTCTAGTCCATTGTCTGACCTAATACATTTTATTTTGGCTTGAAATTGGGTATCGACCATAAACACAAAAGCTTTAATAATCCAGAAAGCATTGCTTTTGCAGCTTAAGAGGTGTGTCCAGGTGAACCTACTATAATCATCCACTTAAGTAATGAAGTACTTAAAGTTATCATGTGTAGGTTCATGATAAGGTCCCCACAAGTTAACATGTAGGAGATCAAAGATGTTACTAGTGGAGCTGGTTTTCTGTGGAAAGGGTAGCTTAGATTGTCTGGCCATGGGGCATATTGAAACTGGAATTGATGATATACCCCTCATCTTCACAAAAGGCACATGTCCTAGCCTATTATGCCATAGAAGGTCTACGTTGTTTGTATTAGGCAAAACAGAGTGTGAAGCAGAATAATGAGTTTATTGCAATGTGGAGTATTTATAAGTGAACATGAATGAGTGTGAGTGCGTAAATCATTTACAGGTGAGTGAATGTGAGAATGCAAACTATTTACATCAATGCAAACTATTTACATCACATGAAGTAGGCAGCAGTGCAAGAAGTCAAAGGAGCATAATTTGAAATAGAAACTGAATTCTTTGGACAACTGGAGTAGAGAAGATTAATCCATCTTTGACCTCACCAATCTCCAGAGTCCTCTTCACTGAAGGGGCCTGCATAAGACATGAAGAATTAGTGAATGCCACCAAGCTTCTAAGTTGTGATGTAAGGCTATGAATAGAACTTGAAGGAAGGCACATAAAGGACTCTATGTAATACTATCTGAGATGCAAGTGTTACAGTTCCAATTTTTGTTACTTTCACTCGATAGCCATTTGGCAGAGTGATTAGCAAAGGATATGAGAGAGTTTTAGTGTGAGATAATAGGGATTTGTTAAAGGTCATGTAGTTGGATGCTCTGGAATATAAAATCCAGAGGTTAGCACTTGGTGTAAAATATCTATATGATAGCAACCCAAAATCAATAGACAAGACAGATGCAGAACAAGCAAATATACTTGCAAAATTGGCATTTCCATTGGTTGAACCTGGACTGGTGGTGTTCTCTCCTCCACCCCCAATGTGAAATTATTATAGCAGATTGAACAATTGCCCATATTGTTCCTTAGTCAAATTGAGAGGGGAACTCATGTTGTTGTTGTCACTGCACCCTTGAGAGCTCATCCCATCATCCTTGACTGGTATGGATTCAGCCGGTGCACCATGCACATTAGCAGAGATCTTCTTGCCCTTATTGAACCTAGGATTAAAGTTGTCGTTTTGAGGATAACCATGCAACTTAAGTACTTATCTTTGGTATGTCCTGGACGCTTGCAGTAGTCGCAGAATGGATGAGGCTTGCTATTTGGGTGATTCCCAGTCGAATAATTGGTTCTGAAGTTGTCATTTCTAGATACATTGGCATTCAAAGAAGTAGATTCCATTATTGTCAAGCTGATATTCTTAGAAGTATAGACATTCATGATGCAGATTCTATCATAAGTGAATTATTTGGTCTGACTTCCCTCTATTTTTCCTCTTGGATCAGTAGAGAGAATGCTTGAGCCACTGGTAGTAATGGATTCATTATCAGAATACTACCTCGCACAACCGTATATACCTCATTAAGACCCATAAAAAATTAAATCAGACGCCTGTCTTGTTCGGCCTTGGGCATAGATTCTTTGGCTCCACAAGTGCATTGGCAGCGAAATTGACATTTGGCACTCAAATTATTCAGCTCTTCCCACAACTTTTTCATATTTGTGTAATAACTTGTAACGTCGAGGACTCCTTGAGACAAATCGTTAATTTCTTTCTGAATTTGGTATAGTTTGGTTCCATTGATTTGGACATAGCGATCCTCTAGTTCTGTCTATAATTCTGCTGCATCATTTGCATATTCTACGCTCTCTACAATATCCTTAGTAAAGGAATTTAAGATCCACGAAGTAACCAATTCATCACAATGCATCCACTGACGAAGAAATGTGGAATCTGGTTCTAGACGTTTGCACTCATCATTGATGAAGCCTAACTTGTTCTTCACTGAAAGGCACGTAAAATACTTCTTCTCCAAGATCGATAACCGATACCGTTGAAAGGAGTCATCACCAACATTGCACCAGGGTTGTACGAGGGGTGCATGCAAAAGGGACAATTTGGATCGATGTTGGGCTCAAAAATAGGGGCAGAAACGGGACTACCTGAGCTAATGCCGGAATTATCAGTTTGATCGAGAATAGCCATGTGAGAATCAATTTGGGAGAAGAGAAATAGTCAAAATTAAAAAATTAGGGCAAAGTTAAAACTCCCGATTTTGTAATGAAATTCACGATCCAACAGGAATCGTGAAGTAGGATCTGATAGAGGAAAGCTCTGATACCATACTAAATGGAAGGGAGCAAAGAAAACCTCAAGCTCAAGCTTTAGCTCCTGTGGTGGAACTTAGAAGCTTTGAGAGAGAGAAGTCTAAGAGAAGTCAATTTAGAAATGAACTATACAAATCGTATTAGTTCAGTGGCTGAGTACATATATACACACGTGTGGTCCTCCACTTATAACATGTAACAAACTAACTAATTGCCAACTAATTGACAGCTAAGCCAATAGTAAGTCAAAACATATAAATATACATAGCTCAATACTCACGGTATTTTGATATTTTGTTTTCGTCCCGAAGGAGAATGTGATACTTTTGAAAGAAAACTTTTATTAAGTAAAATTATGGAAGAAAAAAGATACTTGAAAGCACTTTTATAACTTATGAAACATATTTCTTGAATTTATTTTGTTTATTTCACAGTTATAAGAGCCCGTTCGGATATAAGAACTTTTGTTTTTTTTTTTTGAAAATTTTTTACTTTTTTTTCAAAATAGTGTTTGGCCACAAAATTTTCAAGTTTCACTTGAAAGTGAATTTTGGAAATTTTCAAAAATTTGAAAAACTCCAAAAAGTTATTTTTCAAAATTTTCACTTAGATCACTCGTTAAACTTCAAAAACAACCCAAAGTTATATTCATGTTAAAAAAAAAAACTCCAATTTTCAAATACCATTTTAATTTCACTTGAAAAAAATTTCAATTTTTTGGAATTTTACAATTCTTATGTCCAAACGCCCACTTAAATTGTTAGTTTCTATTCCATTAGCGGGTGAATTTAGCATCCACAATTGCCCAATTCTATTTCTTTAATTTCCTTTTCCTCATGCCTTTTTAAAAAAAAAAAATTAATTATACCTTCAATAATTAATTGTAGGACCAATGCCCACAAACTCTATCCAGAAACCTGGTAAGCAACACGTCTGATTTCTTAGTGACTTCTATCCTCATATATTTGTGAAAATGACCAATTATACTATTTAAAACCATCATTATTCTCGAATAATTCATTATTATAGGGAAAAAGAATTTAGGGTGGGGAAACTTTTATTTTATTTGATAAAAAGAATGAGAACATATTTAAAGGGAACAAAAAGGACGATGAACACATGAAAGGACGGATGCTTAAGCATGCACAATAAAATAAAATAAAATAAATCTTAACTATACTGAAGAATGCGCCAGCCAATGTCCGCTATTTGCATTGAAGTCTGACAGAATTTAGATTCGCGCCAGAAAATTTTACATTTGGAATTTAAAATGTAAAAGCGACTCTAAGTTCAAATCCGAGATCTATGATCAGCCAAAGTCTTCATTAGATACAATACTATAATTCTAGTGAATTGCTGGCTTTGATCCAATATGTATAATTTGAATATATTATTAACAAATTTTGGAGATATTTTTAGCTTTTGGTGCTAGCCAATTGGCACCATTCTTTGTGCTTTATAGAATTGTTTCCAGACTAGTGTTCACCACTTCGAATAAATATAATCTTTTCTCAAATTGAGGATTAAATGCCAATCAATTATTGTGACAACTCCATATTCTTGAATTAGATAATGTGTTTTTTAAAATATTAAGCTTCTTATTGCATGTTTGCAACTAGTGCAGTATTACCTAAGTTATTATAGCATAGGGTTAAAATTCTATATATTTTATAACTCAATCCGTATTCACACTGACTCGATCAATTAGGGTTCCATATATTGCAACGGACGCATAGCCGTTAGTATTAGGGGTGTCAGTGGTTTGGTTCGGCTGGTTATTTTATAAAACTAGTAATATACCAATTTTGTCGGTCATTCTATTATATATAATTAAAATTAAACTTTCAAAATTGCGACGGTCATGTCGATTTCTCTTCAGTATCGGTACATTTCAATTAATTTTCCTTTTTTTATATATTATGTAAAATTCACCAGTAGTAGTAGAATGCAATAACATATGTTCTTTTATAGGACGTAACAAAATTCTCTAGACATTTTTTATAACGACCCAACCGGTCGTTTTGAGATTTTGCACTTTGATCACCAGTTCTCTGGCATGACTTGCCCTGTCTGAATTCGACATCACGTATGTAACCAAAAAGGAAGGGCGATAGCAGAACACCTTGCACCCTATCAAGGAGGAATATGAGTTTAAGGATTGTTGCGCTTTAGGGCGTCCTCAAGATATGTTTTCAGATACCGCTATACAATTTACAACCCATTTTTTCTCAATGGATACAAAACACCCATGCTTTAGCACCTGGTGCAACGGCTCCTGGTGAAACAGCAAGTACCAGTTTAACTTGGGGGGGGGGGGTGATTTAGTGGCAATGGGTGGCAAGGTGGCTTTGTTGCCTATTCCATTAGGAACCGCGGATTTCTTCATACATTCATGCATTTGCACTTTGATCACCATTTCTCTGGCATGACTTGTCTCGTGTGATGTATTATGACTGATGTAAATTGTTGGCTTTGGTTTTCATGGAAAGCGAAATGAATTTGAAAGAACAGTTCTCAGTTATAGCTTGAAATTTGAAAGATTTGACCAATATTTGACTTATTTTTATATGAGCTCGGATCGGAATTTTTTATGATTTGGTTAGCTTCGTTAGGTGATTTGGGACTTGGGGGCGTGATCGGAATGCATTTTGGAAGTCCGTGGAAAGTTTAGGCTTGAATTGGCGAAAGTGAGATTTCGGCGTTTTCCAGTTGACAGGTGAGATTTTGATATAGATGTCGGAATGGAATTTCGAGAGTTGTAATAGCTTCGTTGTGTTATTTGGGATGTGTGTGCAAAATTTCAGGTCATTCGGATATGGTTGGGTTGGGTTTTTGATCGAAAGCGAAATTTGGAAGTTTTTTGAAACTTAGGCTTGAATTCGATGTGTTTTGAGTAATTTGATGTTGTTTGAGGCATTCCGAAGGTTGGAACAAGTTTTAATGATGTTATGGGATTGTGTTGGCATGTTTGGTTGGGTCCCATGAGGCTTGGATAAGTTTTGGAAGATTTTTGTCATTTTGAGCATAAGCATGTAATGATCCAAAGGTCCATTTTTAGTTCCAGAGATCTCAATTTGATTTCGAGACTTCCAGAATTCTAACAATGAATTATAGGAGTGATCTGAAAAGTTTGGTCTAATTTTATCAAGTTGCAATTGGGTTTTTGACGCAAATCATGAGTTAATTGTTTAACAAGCGAAATGGGTATTGCACTGAGCAAATGAGCTCCAAACTGAGTTTCGATTGAAGGAATAGGTTCGTATTATTAACAAGAGTCATCGAATTCCGAGTTCGTATGATGGAATTAGAGCATTTTTAGTAAAATAAAAAGCTCCTGAAATTTATGGGCAATTGTTGGTATTTTCACAGATGCAGTGAACAGTAATCCCGTATCTGCGGTGAACAATACCGCATCTGCGGTGAACAGTAAAACCGTACCTGCAGTGAACAATACCGCAGATTCAGTGAACAGTATCGCAGATGCGAAAATTTCTGGGCAGTGTATAATTCGAGTAGTCCGTGAATTTTCTCATATTTGGAGCTATGGAGCTCGGATTGAAGCGATTTTCACCATATGAATTGGGGTAAGTATTCTATATCTAAAAATGATTATATTTAATGATTCCATAGTTATTTTCATCAAGTATTAGTGAATCAAATAGAAGAAATTTTAGAAAATTTGTGAACTTTTCAAAAATGAAAATTCTAGATTTGGAGGCCGAATTGTCATCGGATTTTGGTAAAAGTTGTATGGTTGGACTCATGATTGGATGGGGTTTCATATTTTGTAACGTTTGCCGGGTTGCGAGATGTGGGTCCCACGGGCAAATTTTGAGTGTAATATCGGATTTTTGATGGAAAATGTAGAATTTCATATGGAATTAATTCCTATAATTGTTATTAACTGAATCGAATCATTATGGCTAGATTTTAGGCATTCGGAGGTCGATTTGAGAGGCAAAGGCATTGTAGAGTAGGATTTTTGCTAGGATTGAGATGAGTAATAATTGTAAATGATGCTCTGAGGATTTGAAACTCCGGATTGCACATCGTAGTGCTATGTTGAGGTAACTTACACGCTAGATGATGAGCGTGGGGTAGAGCACCGTTGGGGATTGTGACTTAGTCCATCCCAATTGATGATTTTACTGTGTATTAATTGAAAACAATTTGCTATCATTATTATTTGGACTGAATGTCATATCTGGGCCTAGTGCCAACTATTTGAACACCTTCGGGAATTTATATTAATATTTTCTCACTGTTTTGACTTATTACTTGAACTCAGTCATGTTATTTTTTACTGTTTTTTTCATACTCAGCCATGTTTACTCAGTTTTAAGATTTAAATGATATTTGGGCTGAGAAATACTATTTTACTATTGCCCGAGGGGCTTGTGATACTTTTTGACTGAGTAAGGCCGAGGGCCTATATTTTGAGAAAACACTGATATTGATTTGAGGTCGAGGGCCTGAGACATGTATGCCACAAGGTGTCTTGATTGATTATGAGGCCGAGGGCCTACATTTGATGCCACAAGATGGCTTGTTATTGCGGTTGAGCCGAAAGGGTCTCCTCCGAAGTCTGCACACCCATAGTGAGCGCGGGTACCCCGTGTGAAGTGAGAGTGATCCCGAGGGGTTGAGTTGCCGAGGGACTAACCTTTACATGTTTATTTTCCTTAATTGTTGTCAATTATATGCTTGCTTGTTGATAAATGACTTATACTGTCTCTTAACTAGTATGTTGCTTTTGTTTGAATGGTTTTACTGCTTCACTATGTCATGCCTTGTGTCTTACGAGTTTTCTTACTTTCACTCATTATTTTTATTTGTTACTCACTGAGTTGGAGTACTCACTTTACTCCCTGCACCCTACTGAGTGCTGATTCCTCCAGCTTCAGGCGGGCATTCAGAGATTTCGAGGTAGCTGTTGATGTTCGCAACCCCGTGTCTCTACTCCTATATTGCTTCTGTTCCTTGTCAGTCATTTGTATTAGTTTATGGTTTTTAGCGGGATTGTATTCTGACTTATAGATGCTCATGACTAGTGACACCCCAGTATCGGGCTGTGTTGGGTTAAACTTCTACAATTATTATCTGTGTTTCTGCTATTCCGCATTGTTAAACCATGTTTAGACTACTATCATTCTATTTAACAGTTAAAACTTGAGAATTTGGTTAATCGGCTGGCCTTGTCTTCACGAGAGGCGCCATCACGACAGGGTTCGGGTTTGGGGTCGTGACATTTTTATTGTTTAAAGAGTGATAAATTTTAAAAAAAAAAGATGGCTAGAGTATATATCCATAAGCTATATATTCTACAACAGCGTAAAAGAAACCAAGTAAAGGTAAAGAAAATATAAATCACACGAGCGGAATGTTATTAACCAAGCTAGGACCCAAGAATAAAGTCTATAGAAGATTAGATATTCAAAAATATAAATCTAAATTATATGAAAGGAAACATATTCAGTACATTTTATAAAAATAACCCCTCTTCCCCAATCCTACCTCCACGCTGGCTCCTCCTCCAGTATCACTTGCACGTCGTCTTTCTCCAACCCACCCTCCATCCCTATTATCTTCCCAATAATTTTCAGATCCACCGGCGGCCATAAAACTTATTTCTATCACTGGAGCAGGGACGAGAACAGTAAAAGCTTGAATCAAAGATTGATGAGAAAAAGACTGAAAAATATACAATTAGACTCAAAATTCCGCTGAAAAAAAAACAAAAAATAATTATTCAAATAAGCTTTGACGATGGATTTCGACTATAACTTCTTTTAATACCAGAGATGAGAATTCCTCCGACGCTCGAGAAACCAGGCCCACAATTATTAAAAAACTACTATTTCACCTAGAGTCGATGATTTTGTTAGGTTGATTTTGAATCGATTTTAACCAACCAATTCAGGATGATTTGGATTTGCGAGTCAAGAAATTGAGATAATGGGTTTCTTAACCATTGTTGGGTTTTCTTCGATTTATTCTCTTGAAATTTTTTTGGTTTCTTTTCTGGTGATTTCTTAACCACTGTTTTTGCTTGTTTCTTTATGTTCCTGACAACGAAGTTGATGATAGAAATAAATGAAGAAAAAAAAATATGTGGCGCTAAAATGAGACTTTAGATATATTTTTTATTATTCACTCGCCATTTTTCGGTGTACAACACGCGCCTTTCATGGGCTCAACACACTTTTGAAAGGTTTGGTATGTACTGTTAAACCCGTGGTCAACAGGTGTGTAACAGAAATTTGGGTGCAAGGTGGATGGGTAAACTATGTATTTTGCCTTCTTTAAAAGAAAACTAAAAATCGGTTCGGTATGGTAAGGTTTGGTCCATTTAGTCAATTTTTGAATATCCATTGAAACCCTTAGTTGGGGTAATTAGGGGTATATTTGAATAAAGGGTTAGCGACAAGGGCAAAAGTTTCGAATGTGTTTGTCACAACCCGAATTTTCTACCCTGGGGAGTCGTGATGGCACCCACTCGTAGAAGCCAGGCAAGACAAATTTAGTTACTTTTTGCTTACAACATAATTTCCCCTTTTAACAATCTATGGCAACAATATAAAACAACGAAATTAAATAATAACGGAAGTCTTAATTATACAAACTGAATCAACATGCGGAGCAGTCAATATAAGCCTCTACCTAAGTCTGGTATCACAATACTCATGAACTGCTAAGAAATACTAAATACAAATGTCTGGAAAAAAAATATAAGTTGTTTGTCTCGAAGACAATGAGGCAACAGGCTAAAAAGAGAGAATAAGGGAGACACCCGGCCTGCGGACGTCTGCAAGGCTACCTCGGGTCTCGCTTGACTGAAGGCCTGCTCCCGTACTAATGTTGCTGCTGCTGCTGCTGCTCGAAACCTAGACCTATGCAAATAGCACAAAGTGTAGCATCAGCACAACTGACCCTATGTGCTGGTAAGTGTCGAGCCTAACCCCGGCGAGGTAGTGACGAGGCTAGGACCAGACTTTAGATAATCCTTTGCAGATGTATATACAAGTACAACAGAAAAGTAGTAAGAACATAACAATTAAAATTGGGGAAGGGAGCACGCTTCAGGGGTAACAGATAGAAGCAAAATATCAGAAGTAATGGTGCGTACATCTACAGTTTAACTTCTAGCAATAATGAAAAGACAAGGCAATTTTCATATTAAACTCATCTTGTTGCAGGCGTGCAACCCGATCCCACTTCTCAATATCTCGTGGTAGACGTACCACCCGCTCCCATTTCAATATCACTCGTGGTAGGCATACCACCCAATCTCATTTCAATATTACTCGTGGTAGGCATACTACCTTCTCCCATTTCAATATCACTCATGGTAGGCGTACCACCTGCTCCCCTTTTACTTTCAACACAGTACACAATACAATCCCGGCAAGGGAACAATCAAAGTAATACTCTTCCCAGGAAGGAAACAATAACAACCAGTCAAACATTCCAACATGGGAGAGTCAGCTATAACCAATCATATTCAACTTCTTCTTGGCGCAACTAATATCAATATTCAGTCGCAACCTTCATAGGATCAACCAAGGGTACATAATTAGCAAAATTAAGACTCACGGTCATGCTAGACACCAATGTATAGATACTCGTCACCATGCCTATACATCGTACTCGATCAATTAGCAAGTAGAAAATAAGACTCAACTCATATTCCCTCAAGCTAGGATTAAACCAAACACTTACCTCAACTTCTACAGCCAAATCAATCCACAACAACTGCTTTCCCTCTCGAATTCGGCTCCAACTCAGTCAAATCGATACAATAATGACTTCATCATATCAATATATTCTAAATAAATCAAACTCAATGTCTAATTATAGGTTTCCAAGCTTTCTTCCTAAAAATTCCAAAATTGCCTCCAGGCCCGCTTGGTCAAAATACGAGGTTCGGACAAAAATTTAAATATCCCATTCACCCACGAGCCCGAATATATAATTTATTCTAAAATTCTATCCCAAAAGGAGGTCTAAATCAAGAAAAAGTAAAAAGCCCTAGTTCTACCCATTTCCCCCAATTTCTATCCTAAATCACATGTTTTAGGTTTAGGAATTCAACAAATATTGATGAAAAATGAAGAAAATGAGTTAAGATATACTAACCTAAGAAGTTTTAATGAAGAAATGCTTTAAAAGTCGCCCTAGAACCTTGGAGAAGAAGGAGTTCGTGTGTTTGATGAAAAATTCCCGTAGCAACTTGATGTTATTAACGTCAATACCACAGAAGGGGGGTGATTTGTGTGGTACCTAATTTTTGCGTTAGAAGAACCTGGTTCTTCTAAGTGTTCTAACTACAGCAGTTTGCAGAATAATAAGTACTGAAAGTAAAGTTCACAAAGATTTTTACGTGGAAAATACCTTGCTCAAAAGGTGAAAAAACCACGACCTACTACTCAGTAGGATTTTCCCAAACTCCACTAAATCACTGAGCCAAAAACTGCATTTACAAAACTCTTTGTAAACCTAAGGATTAACTCTAATCCCAGTGTAGCACACAGCCTCAACTGTTGCGACACCTTCAAGTTAACTCTAACTTGAATACTCAAAGTACCTAATACAATTGCTTCTAAGAAAGCTGAAAGGTACAATATTAAAACCTACTACAATTGAACTAGACTTAGAACAAACACAATGATGAAACTGGTTCTTCTATCTTAGTTCATGTAGCTTCAGACGTGCACACTTGTATCTCGCATATATTGCTTGCAAATCAGACTTGCTCTTTTTGCTCTCAAATATGCTTAACTTCTGCGTATGTGCATTACCTGTAAAAGAGAACAACTTGGTTATTTAATAGATTAGCAGTTAGAGTTTGATCGAGACTCCAATGCTTATCCTTAGTCGATTTGAGTCCTTAACCAATACAAACTCCCATCCGTATCCTAGCTTAGGATTGTGTTCTCTTGTCATAAGGAGACTGTCCTCCTTAGAACTCAATGCAACCTTTTCGATTCCGTTCAGAAGATCTTTGCTGCGCAATCTTCAATACATATCTTCCTCACGTGCCTTTCATGTGCAAAGGTTATGACTAACTGTGTCTCCCAAGATGGACCAGGTCCTTCCCTGAGTTCATTTGTCAATCTTCAAAACTTCAACTGAACTTGGGCCAACAAATTCCCCCTTTTTGATGATGACAAACTCTGTGCTTTTAGAGATCAGAAAACCTGTGAAACTCAGCTGAAATATCAACACTTAGAAAATTTTCAATTTGTCATAAAGGGCCAGATTTAAGTTAGGTCATAAACATCACTAGTTCAGATAATGAATTTAAGCACAAGCACAATATCTTCCCCCTTTTGGCGTCATCGAAAAGTTGCACAACTAATGTGAATCCTTGAAAGTTAATTAATACTCATGGCCACTGGGGCAACTGCAAGTGAACACATGCTTTAGTTAATCAAAAATCAGCTCAAAAATAGCTATTAAGAACAAAATTAACAAGAACAAGGAAGCTGCATTCATTGATTAAGAGGTGTTTCTACAGACAGTCCACAAAAAGAAAAACAAAATTTCCAACCATGAGCAAAACGAAACAAGAACAGAACCATGAGCAAACTTCCTAAACTTGGTAACTGAAGGGATACTAGACTGGACACTAAGAACAGGACACCTAAGGCTTAGAAGAGCTGGAGGGTTGGGCTTGTAGTAGATTTATCATTTGTTGGAGCATGCCTTCATTTTTCTCCTTTTCCTTGGCAAGTTCAGCTCTTAGCCCATTCCTTTCTCCCTCCAATTCAGCAATTCTGGCATTTAGCCTTGCTATTTCAGCATCCTTTGTTCCAACCTCCTGAACCAAGGCTCTGACCTTGCTGTTCACAGGAGTCTTAGCAGATGAACCAGGTTCAACAGGGCCAGTACTAAGCAGATAATCACAGGCTTGAAGGGTTTTGATCCCAAAGTGCTCTTTGCTGGAAGCCATTTCCCACTTTTTCAAGGGAACATCAAGTCGTTCAAGCACAGTTGTTAAGATAAAACCATAGGGAATGGCATGAGCCTTTGATCCAGTGATCACCCTCTCTAGCAGCTTCACAATGAAGGCAGGCCAGTTGATCTACTTGCCTTCATTCATACATTGCATGAGCACCAGATCCATATAATTTGCTGTATTTCTTCTCTCCTGTCTGGGCAGAAGACATTTGTTGACAAACTCAAAAAGCACTTTGTGCTCTGGCCTCATTTCACTCTTCTGAACTGCCCTGGCCTCAGGCACCTCCTCATCTGTTTTAGTGTCACAGAAATTTCTGGTAATTTGCAGATCAGAGGGCAACCCATCCAGACAAGGCCACCTTTGCCGTGTGTAGTCATCATACCCTTCACAAGGGATGTCCAGAATTTTGCCCAGTTTGGCAGCATTGAACTTCACTTTCACTCCCTTCACTGTGCTGGTCACCAGACCATTTTTCACTGTTCCATCGGCCATGAACTCAACAAGTTCTTTCCTGGCCAATTTCCCATTCATCTGAAGGACCATGTCCTTCCAGCCTTGTGCTTCCAGTGCTGTCAGAAGTCTCATCATGCCTAGCTCCTCCAGGTCTTTCAACAACCTTCCCTTCAAGATCTTTCTCCTGCCAAAATTTGCATACCTATCCTGTTCTTTTTCAGATTCATCTTCTTCTCCTTCTTCTTCACTCTCATCTTCTTCTTCTTCAGCCATTTTAACTTGCTTTCCTTTAGAGGCTGACCTAGTTCTCTTGGCAAGAGAGGATTCAGCAAGTACTGGCTTTGAGGGCTTCTTGGAAGAAATCCTAGCTCCCTTTGTTTTAGCAATTGGAACCTCAACAGTAGTATTTCTTTCTTGATGGACCAGTTCCATCTCCTCTTCCTCCTCTTCAGCTACAACTTTAGAACTTTCACCTACCTTCCCTTTCCCCTTTTCTTTTCTCTTTCTCTTATTCTCCTCTAACGCTTTTTTCAACTCAGCTTCACTTTATCTAACCTTGCTTCTTGTTGTTCTAACCCTAGGAGCAGACTTGGGTGATGAAGGTTTGGTTTTCTTGGTTGGTTTGGACGCAGTAGGGGTCCTTTGTGAAGAAGCCTTGCATTTCTTGGGGTCATAACTTGCCCCAACTTGTTTCAACATTTCAACCAAAGTCTCCTCCACAGATGAACTACGTTCAGCAGGTTGTTTGCTTAAATCAACTAAACCTTCAGCAACCTCTCCTGATCCACTTCCCCCTAAATTAGAGACCCCCTCTTCCCCATTCCCACAAATAGATAGCACCTCCTTCCTCATTTTCTTCCTCAATTTTGCAGAATCAGTCCCAGACACATCTTTTGCAGCCCCTATCAGAATATACCTGCTCTCTACTTTTTGAACTACATCAAAAGGAACAAAGCAAGTATTTACCTCTTTTGGGGTTTCTTGATGTGTGATAGTGTCAGAAGACCCAGGTTCATCTCCTTCACTGGCAGAGATGAAATCATCGGATTCAGAGCTAGAATTGGTCTCTGTTGCTGAGACTTGTTTCCTTTGGCTGGACTGTAGTTTTTAATTCAAGTATTTCCTCAGGGAACCAGTAGCTACAGTTTTTCTTGCCAGCATTTTCTGGCGACGGAATCTAGGGTTTGGGGTTTCTATGGGAGGTGAGGCAGATGGGGTGGAGTTTGTTGAAACAGGAGGTGGAGTTCCAGGATTATCTTGGGGATTTGTCATGGTTATGAATTTCTGGAAAGCTTAGGAGAATTTTGAAGGTTTTGGAGACGAAAGTAGACGATCAGGGGTTTGTGTGATAAAGTGACGGTTATGAGTTGATTAGGAGGCTTTTAAAGAAGGGTAATGATTATTTCAGAAACGGCAGCCTTTTTCAGGAATCAGTAGAAGTCTAATCAAATAAGAAATCCGGTCGCCTTAGTGATTTATTAGGATTGCAAAAAATTAGGAAAGGATTCTGTTATATTTAGACTTCTAGTTTCAATGAAACTGGTTCAATTAGCCCCAACAGATAGAATTTTGGGACGTTTGGTATATCTAGGACTCTTGCTCATGATTGAAAATTAAAATTTTCTAATTGTGCAAAGAATAGAAACATACTTGAACTTTCTCATGAGCATAATTTGATGAACCAGATTCTTCAAGTGAAACTTCTCTTGATTATGCCTCAAATGTCAAAATAGAAAATTTATAAGAGATTAGTGAGTCGCATAAATACATGTCACAAGAGTATACTATTTACAGTATGGGACTGAGTAGGAATTAGTCTAATATTCACAAAAATTAAGAACTCCTAGCCAAAAAAATAATTTTTTATTGTGCATTCTGAACTGGACCTTTTAGGTGATCTTAATCATCCCTAACTTCAACCTGTTCCTTTCAAAATTTTCTCTACTCAGTGTCTTAGTGAAGATGTCATCTATTTAATCAGTAGCACATAATTCTATGGAGATTAGCCCTTTCTCATAGTTGTCTCTTAAGAAGTGGTGTCTAACATCTATGTGCTTAGTCCTTTTGTGATGAACAGGGTTCTTTGTCATACTGATTGCACTGGTGTTATCACAAAATATTGGTATGCACCCTACTTCAATTCCAAAGTCTACCAGTTGTTGCTTAATCCACAGTAATTGAGCACAACATATTCAGCTTCAGCAATAGAGAGAGCTACTGAATTTTGCTTTTTGGTAGCCCATGATACAAGACAAGACCCTAGGAAGTGTGCCATACCTGAAGTGCTCTTCCTATCCACTATAAAACCTGCATAGTCAGCATCAGCATATCCAATTAAGTCAAAATTACTACCTTTGGGATACCACAGACACATATCAGTTGTGCCTTTCAGGTATCTCAATATTCTTTTGACAGCTGTCAAGTGTGACTCTTTTGGATTTGCCTGGAAACGAGCACAAAGACCTACACTGAAAACAATGTCAGGTCTGCTGGCAGTAAGATATAAAAGTGAACCAATCATACCCCTATACAACTTTTGATCAACAGATGAACCTGGTTCATCAATATCTAGCTTTGTGGCAGTTGCTATAGGTGTATCTATTTCCTTGGATTCTTCCATTTTAAACTTCTTGATTAGTTCCTTTGTATACTTCTGCTGATGGATCATGGTTCAATCTGGACTTTGTTTAATCTGTAGCCCCAAGAAGAAATTAAGTTCTCCCATCATGCTCATTTCAAACTCACTTCCCATTAGTTTAGCAAAGTCCTTACTTAACCTATCTGTAGTGGCCCCAAATATTATGTCATCAACATATATTTGTACAACAAGAAGATCTTTACCTTTTTCCCTTAGGAACAAGGTGCTGTCAATTTTACCTCTTTTGTACCCATGCTCCAGAAGGAATTTTGACAATCTTTCATACCAAGCTCTTGGGGCCTGCTTGAGACCATAGAGAGCTTTATCTAGCTTGTATACATGATCAGGACATTCTTTGCTTTCGAATCCTGGAGGTTGTTTCACAAAAACTTCTTCTTTGAGATAGCCATTTAGGAAGGCACTTTTGACATCCATTTGATGAAGAGTGAATTCCATATGTGCTGCAAAGGCTATGAGGAGTCTAATTGCTTCAAGTCTAGCAACTGGAGCAAAAGTCTCATCATAATCAATGCCTTCCTCTTGACTATAGCCTTGAACCACCAACCTTGCCTTGTTTCTTGTAACTGTTCCATCTTCATCTAGCTTGTTCCTGAAGACCCATTTTGTCCCAATGACTGACCTGTCCTTAGGTCTTGGAACCAAGTGCCAGACTTGGCTTCTTTCAAACTGATTGAGCTCATCTTGCATAACATTGATCCAATCTGCATCTTGTAGAGCTTCACTCACATTTTTAGGTTCAATGAGAGACAAAAAGGCATCAAATGCACACAGGTTCTTCAGTTGTGATCTAGTCTTGACTCCAGATGTTGGATCATTGATGATGTTCTCAATGGGGTGAGAACTCAAGTACTTGTAAGATCTCCCCACCAGCCGGTTCCTGCTAGTTTCTCCTTCATTGTTATGCTACAGAGGAACAGGTTCATGTATAGGATCCTTCAGAGAAGTTTCTCTCAGATTGGTTCCCCCTGTCAGGTTGCCCTGGGTGAAAGGACCTGTTCCATCACCTACTCCTTCCTTTGATGCCAACTTGACTTGTGTTGTGACTTCAGTCAATTGTCTCACCAGTCCAATGGCTTCATCTTCATGTTCCTGTCTCTCAGAAGGAGTGTTAGATTCATCAAAAACAACATGTACACTTTCTTCAACACATAGAGTTCTTTTATTAAACACTTTATATGCTTTGCTATGTGAAGAATATCCCAAGAATACTCCCTCATCACTTTTGGGATCAAACTTACCTAGGGAGTCTTTGCCATTATTATGCACATAACACTTGCAACCAAAAGCCCCAAGATGGGATATGTTTGGTTTTCTCCCTTTAAGTAATTCATAGGGAGTTTTTTCTACAAGAGGTCTGGTCATGCATCTATTAATTATATAACAAGCAGTATTTATAGCCTCTGCCCAGAAGCTATGAGGTAGTTTACTAGAAAGTAACATGGTCCTTGCCATATCCTCAAGGGTCCTGTTCTTCCTCTCAACTACCCCATTTTGCTGAGGAGTCCTAGGGGCAGAGAAATTATGATCTATTCCATTTTCATCACAAAATTCAGCAAACTTTGCATTTTCAAATTTAGTTCCATGATCAGACCTAATGGATGCAAGTTGATTCCCTAATTGTTTCAGGGTTTTTCTAACAAAAGTAGTGG
>MU702894.1:105256-116777 GCA_026770625.1 Nicotiana glauca | reverse complement strand
TTTCCTCTCATAAGATATTTCTTGAAATCTCTGGCTATCATAGCCATTTCATCATCTTCAAGATCTGATCCTTCTGAGATTCTGAGAGCTAGAATTCTTTCTTTTTTTGGAGCATCCATCTTCATGGTTTGCCTTCTCAATTCATTGGCAGTCAGATTTCCAATCAGTTCATCCAATTTGAAGGTAGCAATGTTTTTGGATTCCTGAATAGTGGTGATTTTGCTTTCCCAGGAGATTGGCAGAAATCTAGTTAGAATCTTCTCCACCTTGTCTTCTTCCAGGATAACCCTTCCAAGAGACTCAAGTTCATTTGTCAGTGTAGTGAACCTGGTATACATCTCTTGGATAGTTTCTCCATCCTTCATAGTAAAATTCTCATATTGAGAATACAGCAGTGTTCCTCTTGACCTCTTCACCTGAGGTGTTCCTTCATGAGCCACTTGTAAAGTGTCCCAAATCTCCTTGGCAGTAGTACAACCTTGAATCCTGTTGTACTCATCAGGACCAAGTCCACACACTAGCCATTTCTTAGCTTTAGCATTTTTCTCCCATTTCCTTATATATTCAGCAGTACAATCTGCTCTTGTCTTTGGAACATCCAATCCTTCAGTATTTTTCTTGGTTGTGGCTAAAGGACCATCAGTGATGATATCCCAAAGCTCATAGTCTTCACCCATGATATGGTCCCTCATTCTATTTTTCCACCAGGAATAGTAGAGGCCATTAAAGAGAGGAGGCCTGGCAGTGGATTGCCCTTCCCAGTTCCCAGGTGGTGCACTCTTGTTGATCTTTTCCTAAGGTGTTAACCTCTTCAAGGATAACCCGCTCTGATACCAATTGATGTTACTAACGTCAATACCACACAAGAGGGGGGGGGGGTGATTTGTGTGGTACCTAATTTTCGCGTTAGAAGAACCTGGTTCTTCTAAGTGTTCTAAGTACAACAGTTTGCGGAATAATAAGTACTGAAAGTAAAGTGCACAGAGATTTTTACGTGGAAAACACCTGGCTTAAAAGGTGAAAAAATCACAACCTACTACTCAGTAGGATTTTCCCAAACTCCACTAAATCACTGAGCCAAAAACTGCATTTACAAAACTCTTTGTAAACCTAAGGATTAACTCTAATCCCAGTGTAGCACACAGCCTCAGCTGCTGCGACACCTTCAAGTTAACTCTAACTTGAATACTCAAAGTACCTGATACAATTGCTTTTAAGAAAGATGAAAGGTACAATATTAAAACCTACTACAATTGAACTAGACTTAGAATAAACACAATGATAAAACTGGTTCTTCTATCTTAATTCATGTAGCTTCAGACGTGCATACTTGTATCTCGCATATATTGCTTGCAAATCAGACTTGCTCTTTTTGCTTCTCAAATATGCTTAAAATGTGTATGTGCATTACCTGTAAAAGAGAACAACTTGGTTATTTAATAGATTAGCAGTTAGAGTTTGATCGAGACTCCAATGCTTATCCTTAGTCGATTTGAGTCCTTAACCAATACAAACTCCCATCCTTATCCTAGCTTAGGATTGTGTTCTCTTGTCATAAGGAGACTGTCCTCCTTAGAAGTCAATGCAACCTTTTCGATTCCGTTCAGAAGATATTTGCTGCGCAATCTTCCATACATATCTTCCTCACGTGCCTTTCATGTGCAAATATTATGACTAACTGTGTCTCCCAAGATGGACCAGGTCCTTCCCTGATTTCATTTGTCAATCTTCAAAACTTCAACTGAACTTGGGCCAACACTACTGTTCTGTAATTTTTAAAAATATAACTGGGCAGAATTTGCCCTTCACATTCGCGGAAAGGGAGTCGCGTTCAAAAAGGGTTGACTTAACTGACCATCGCGTTCGCGATGGGGAAGGATGCGAACGCAAATAGAAAAGGCTACGGCTCTAGGATTTAGGTCTACGCGAGTCCCATAATATTCTACTGACCCTCCGGGACAGTCAAATTACAGGTCTGTGTCCATTTACCCAAAATATTGACAAAAGTCAAACTTATTCATTTTAATACCAAATTTTAGCATTTTCACAGAATTTCACATTTAGGCTTTCCGGCTACACGCCCGGACTGTGCACGTAAATCGAGGTTACTAAAAATGAGGTTTTCAAGGCCTCGAAAGCACAGAATGAATAGGAAAACAGGTGATGACCCTTTGGGTCGTCACATTCTCTACCTCTAAACAACCATTCTTCCTCAAACGGACAAAAGAAAGAAGTACCTGAGTCGGGGAAAAGGTGGGGATAGCGGCTCCACATATCACACTCGGACTCCCAGGTCGATGCCTCAGGAGGCTTACCTCTCCACTGAACACGAACAGAAAGAAAACTCTTGGATCTCAACTGACGAACCTACCCGTCTAGAATAGCTACCAGCCCTTCCTTATAGGACAAGTCCTTGTCCAACTGGATAGTGCTGAAATCTAACAAGTGGGCTGGATCTCTGTGATACCTCTGAAGCATGGATACATGAAAAACTGGATGTATGGCTGATAAGCTAGGCGGCAATGCAAGTCTATAAGCCATCTCTCCCGCTCGATCAAGAATCTCAAACAGACCAATGAATCTAGGGCTAAGCTTGCCCTTCTTCCCAAATCTCATCACGCCCTTCATAGGCAACACTCGGAGCAATACTCGCTCACCAACCATGAAAGCTACGTCTCAAACCTTACGATGTGCATAGCTCTTTTTCCTTGACTGAGCCGAACGAAGTCTATCCTGAATGATCTTGACCTTGTCCAAAGCCTCCTGAACCAAATCCGTACCTATCAACCGAGCACAGAAAGCTGTCTTAGGGACATCGGATGCCCTAATCCTCAACTGATTGTAGCCAGATCGCAAGTCAATCTTGGAGAATACCCTGGCACCCTGAAGTTGGTCGAACAAATCATCAATCCTCAGCAGTGGATACTTATTCTTAATCGTTACTTTGTTCAATAGCCGGTAATCTATGCACATCCTCATTGATCTGTCCTTCTTCTTGACAAATAGCACTGGCGCGCCCCAAGGTGAAACACAGGGTCTAATGAAACCCTTCTCTAGCAAATCCTGCAACTGGTCCTTTAACTCTTTCAGCTCCGGTGGGGCCATACGATATGGCGAGATAGAAATGGGCTAGGTTCCCGGAGCCAAATAAATATAAAAATCAATGTCCCTGTCAGGTGGCATACCCGGCAGGTCTGAAGGGAAAACATCTGGAAACTCCGGGACAATAGGCACAGAATCTATAGGAGGAACCTCAGCACTTGAATCACGAACATAGGCCAAATAGGCCAGACACCCCTTCTCGACGATGCGTCGAACCTTCACGTATGAAATGACGCTACAGGTAGAATAACCTGGAGTGCCTCTCCACTCTAAACGAGGCATACCCAGCAACGCCAAGGTCACAGTCTTGGCATGGCAGTCCAAGATAGAGTGATAGGGCGATAGCCAATCCATACCCAATATGATATCGAAGTCAACCATAACTAAGAGCAACAAGTCTACACGGGTCTCCAGACCCCCAATCACTACAACACACGAACGATGAACTCGGTCGACCATGATAGAGTCACCCACCGGTGTAGACACATATACAGGAATACCCAAAGCATCACTAGGCATGACCAAGCATGGTGCGAAATAAGATGAAACATATAAATACGTAGACCCTGGATCAAATAGTATCGAAGCATCTCGATCACAAACCAGAACCATACCTGTGATGACTGCATCTGAAGCCTCAGCCTCGGGCCTGGCCTGAAGAGCATAACAACAGGGTTGGGCCCCACTACCCTGAGTTGTATCCCTAGGTCGATCTGCTGCTAGCTGACCTCCATCCCTAGTGGTCTAAGCTCTACCTCTATGACCTCTACCTCCACCTCTAGTACCTCTACCCCCGCCTCTAATTGGCTGGGCGGCTTGTGGAACATTTGGTTCCTGAATCATAGGACGAGGACCGTGCTGCAGAGAACTGCTCGAAGCTCGAGGGCAATACCTAGTAATGTGCCTCGTGTCGCCACAAGTGAAACAAGCCCTTGTGGACAGCCCTGGAAACTCTGAAGCGGCGGTGCACTGATTGGTGCTGATGGTGCACTGTAGGACTGTTGTTCAGAATGCTGCCTACGAAAACCACGATCACCTGGGGCACCCTGAGAAATCTGGAGGGCTAACTAGAAAGACCTAGAAGGCCGACCCCTATTATACGAATCTCTACCTCCAGATGAGTTACCACTGAATCGGCCTGACTGACGGGGTCTCTAGTCTGCTCTATGACCACCCCCTATGGCAATACCATCTCGATCCTCTAGGCCACATTGGCCGCCTCCTAAAAAGTGATATCACTCCCCGCCTCTCTAACCATCTAGAGATAAAATAGGCTAGATGAGTCCATCAATAAACCATCTCACTCTCTCTTAGTGGGAAGTATGACAAGAGCATGGCGAGCTAGATCAATGAACCTGGTCTCATACTAAGTGAACATCATAGAACCCTGCTGAAGGCGCTCAAACTGACTCCGATAAGCATCCCTCTAAGTAACGGGGAGAAACTTCTCAAGGAACAACTCTGAAAATTGATCCCAAGTCAAAGACGGTGACCCTGCTAGTCTAGCTAAACAGAAATCCCTCCACCAAGTCTTGGGAGATCCAGATAGGCAAAATGTAGCAAAATTAACTCCATTGGACTCAACAATGCCCATGTTTCGAAGAACCTCTTGGCAGCTATATAAGAAATCCTGGGGGTCCTCAGAAGAAGCACCGCTGAATGTAGTAGTGAAGAGCTTCGTGAACTTGTCCAGCCTCTACAAAGCATCTACGGACATAGCCGCGCCATCGCCGGTCTGAGCAACTACGCCTGGCTGAACTGCCATAGCTGGCTGAACCACTGGAACCTGAACCTAGGGAGCTACTTGCTCCGGAGTACGTGCAGTAGGAGTTTGGGCTCCTCCTCCAGCCTGAGAAGTGGCTGGCGCTACAGGAAGCAATCCTGCTCGGGTGACACTCTCCATAAGGCTTACTAATCGGACTGGAACATCCTGAAGAACTGGGGTAGCAATAAACCCCTCTGGGACCTTAGCTGGGCCAATCGGAACCACTGTGGCTGGGGCCGGAACCTCCTCGTCAAAGTCAACTTGAGGCTCCGCCACTAGTGCTGCTGCTCGGGGCTGAGCTCTACCCCTACCTCGACCTCTAGCACGGCATCGTCCTCTGCCCCTAGCAGGATCTGCCTGGGGCTTGGACTGCTGATCAGTAGATGAGGAAGCACGCGTTCTCGCCATCTGCAAAAGAATAGAGTAGAAAATTCAATTAGCATTGAGAAACAGAACCGCACGACAAGAAAGAACAAATGTGAAACTTTTCCTAACTCTGTAGCCTCTGGGGGATAAATACAGACGTCTCCGTACCGATCCCTCAGACTCTACCAAGTTTTTTCGTAAGTTGTGAGACCTATGTAACCTAGTTCTCTAATAACAACTTGTCACGATCTAGATTTTCCAACCTCGGGAGTAGTGATGGTGCCCACTCGTAGAAGCTAGGCAAGCCAAATTTAGTTACTTTTCGCTTACAACATAATTTCCCCTTTTAACAATCTATGATAACAATATAAAAGACGAAATCAAATAATAGTGGAAGTCTTAAATATAGAAACTGAATCAAAATGCAGAATAGTCAATATAAGCCTCTACCCAAGACTAGTGTCACAATACTCACGAATTGCCAAGAAATACTAAATACAAAGGTATGGAAAAAAATATAAGTGTTTGTCTCGAAGACAATGAGGCAACAGGCTAAAAAGAGAGAATAAAGGAGACGTCGGGCCTGCGGACGTCTGCAAGGCTATCTCGTGTCTCGCTTGACTGAAGGCCTGCACCCATACTAATGTTGCTGCTGCTGCTGCTCGAAACCTGGACCTGTGCAAATAGCACAGAGTGTAGCATCAAAACAACCGACCCCATGTGCTGGTAAGTGTCTAGCCTAACCCAGGCAAGGTAGTGACGAGGGTAGGACTAGACTTCAGATAATCCAGTGCAGATGTATATACAAGTACAACGAAAAAGTAGCAAGAACATAACAATTTAAATTGGGGAAGGGAGCATGCTTCAGGGGTAATAGATAGAAACAAAATATCGGGACTAATGGTACGTACATCTACAGTTTAACTTCTAGCAATAATGAAAAGACAAGGAAACTTTCATATTCAACTCATCTTGTTGCGGGTGTGCAACCCGATTCCATTTCTCAATATCTCGTGGTAGACGTACCGCCCACTCCCATTTCATATCACTCGTGGTAGGCGTACCACCCGCTCCTATTTCAATATCACTCGTGGTAGGCGTACCACCCGCTCCCATTTCAATATCACTCGTGGTAGGCATACCACCCACTCCCATTTTAATATCACTCGTGGTAGGCGTACCACCCGCTCCCCTTTTACTTTCAACACAGTACACAATACAATCCCAGCAAGGGAACAATCAAATTAATTCTCTTCCCAGGAAAGGAACAATAACAACCAGTCAAACATCCCGATAAGGGAGAGTCAGCCATAACCAATCCTATTCAACTTCTTCTTGCCACAACTAATATCAATATTCAGTCGGAGCTTTCATAGGATCAACCAAGGGTACACAATTAGCAAAATTAAGACTCACGGTCATGCTAGACACCAATATATAGATACTCGTCACCATGCCTATACATCGTACTCGATCAATTAGCAAGTAGCAAACAAGACTCAACTCCTATACTCTCAAGCTAGGATTAAACCAAATACTTACCTCAACTTCCACAGCTAAATCAATCCACAACAACTGCCTTCCCTTTCGAATTCGGCTCCAACTCAATCAAATCTATACAATAAAGACTTCATCATATTAATATATGCTAAACAAATCAAACTCATGTCTAATTATAGGTTTCCAAACTTTCTTCCCAAAAATCCCAAAATCGCCCTCGGGCCCGCTTGGTCAAAGCACGAGGTTCGGACCAAAATTTAAATCTCCCATTCACCCACTAGCCTGAATATTTAATTTATTCTCAAATTCGACCCCAAAACGAGGTCTAAATCAAGAAAGAGTAAAAAGCCCTATTTTTATCCATTTTCCCCAATTTCTACCCTAAATCACATGTTTTAGGTTCAGGAATTCAACAAATATTGATGGAAAATGAAGCAAACGAGTTAAGATTTACTAACCCAAGAAGTTTTGATAAAGAAATGCTTTAAAAGTCGCCCTAGAACCTTGGAGAAGAAGGAGTTCGTGTGTTTGATGAAAAATTCTCGAAGCTGCTGTTCTGTAATTTTTAGAAATACAACTGGGCAGAATTTGCCCTTCGCGTTCGCGGAAAGGGAGTCGCGTTCGCGAAGAGTTGACTCAACTGACCATCGCGTTCGCGATGGGGAAGGATGCGAACGCGAAGAGAAAAGGCTGGGGGTCCAAGATTTAGGTCTACGCGATCGCGTGTACACATACGCGAATGCGATGAAGGGGGTTGAAATGCTACGCACGCAAGTGATGGCATGCAAACGCGAAGAAGGAAATTTGGCCAAGTCCCCTAGGATCAATTAACGCTATGCGATCGCGAGGATGATGATGTGAATGCGAAGAAGGATGAAGCTGAAGCTTCGCGAACGCGAAGAAGAAAATAAGTTCTGGAACAACTGAAGCAAACCTGCACTTTTCCTAAGTCAAAAACCATCCCGAAACACCTCTGAAACACTCCTGAGCCCTCGGGGCTCCTAACCAAACACATACACTAACTCAACAACACCTTACGAACTTAACCGTGTGATCAAATCGCCAAGATAACATCAAAAACAATGAATCAAACCTCAAAATTAATAGTTTTTCTTCAAACTTCATAAACTTTCAAATTTAGAACTTATAGTCTGAAACACGTCAAACAACGTCCGATTTCAACCAAACTTCACATAATTATCTTAAATCACATATAAGACCTGTACCAGGCGCCGAAATCAAAATACGGTCCCGATACCAACACGTTCTAATCAATTTTCATTTCAATTTTCCTTAATAATTTCAGAAAAATAATTTTTCTCAAAAATTCATTTCTCAGGCTTGATACCTCGGAATTCGATTCCGGACATACGCCCGAGTCCCATATTTTCTACGGACCCTCCGGGACCGTCAAATCACGCGTCCGGGTCCGTTTACCCAAAATGTTGACCAAAGTCAAACTTATTCATTTTAATACCAAAATTTTGCCTTTTTTTTTTTTACAGAATTTCACATTTAGGCTTTCCGGCTACACGCCCGGACTGCGCACGCAAATTGAAGTAACTAAAAATGAGGTTTTCAAAGCCTCGGAAGCACGGAATGAATAGGAAAATAGGTGATGATCCTTTTGGTTGTCGCAGTGTTATAAATAGAATTGTATTTATGGTGAATGTATATATTTAGAGAGATTCTAGGGTTCATTGTTTGGTGGCTAAGTCACCCTCTCCCTTTAAAAATAAGGTTCTATTTTATTGTAATTCATCTCAAATTAATAAGAAATCTCTCTTCCTACTTTTTCTCTACAATATTTTTCTTATTCTTTTATTGTTTCATAATAGAACGAAGGTTAATTGTGAATTATTTTAAAGGTACAAAGATAAATTAGACTATTTCCCTATTTAGAAACTAAAGGGGATAATCTCACCTACCCCCATAAGTTTGGGACAAAAATTAACCGTTCAACATTTAAGAAAAGTAAAATATACTTGCTAAATTAAAGAGAAACGTACAAATTAACCAATCAAATCTTAATGCTTATGAATATTTAGTGGAAGCCGAGTCTCTGCCTAGGAGGATGCACAATATAGAACATGAGTGCTAAAAATTATAAAGAGATTACATTATTGGAGCTCTCTTTGAAATTAAAGTGTATTAACTATACTCAAAAGTGTGGCATAATATTTAATAAAATAGGCAAGAACCATGGGATTTCAGGTAAGAATTCTAGCAGCGGCAAAATACTAGAAGATTTTTGCCCATCAGTCCAAGTATTAGGGGACAAAACTATCCGGTACCCGCTGTGCTAGTGAAAGATACCAGATATTTTATTGAATTCATCAAGATATGCACAAGTTGTACTGAACATCATAGTTATTAAAAAATATTAAAATATATTAACTATAGAGACTATGAGATTAGGTTATTAACTTATTATTAGGGGCCACATTTAGCTTGAGTTGACTTCAGACTTCATAGTAATATGAAACAAAATTTTAAATTTAAACTTAAAATAAGGAGAGAGTATGCGATAATTTTTTTGATTAGCCTCGTGTGTTTCCAAGATCTCCTTAAGAAACTAATGATTCTCTTTGTTTTCTCTTATTCTACTGATATATTAAGTACGCCAATATAAATATATATAAATAAATAAATGAAAGTTGGATTCAATTGTTAATAATGTTCATACTTCTTTTTAACCTACTGGTTTTTGGTTCTATTGTGTAATAATGTCTCGTTAAGTCTCTCGTGGGTCGTGTTGATAGGACTTTGTTTATAGGACGAAAATTTAAATTTGTCATCGAATTTATATTTCATTTTAGTAATTGACTAAGCTAATTAAATATTTATATATATTTTTATGAATTTTCTTGTATATTGCAGAGCCTAACAAAAGTACTAATTTCGTTAAAACTCGTACCAAATAATCTAACTCCACCTTTGTGCGACGAGACACTTTCGAATAATATGATCATGCACACTAAGCAAGTACGAGAAATTTGTCTCACTCCGAATTCTTATAACAATTATTCAAGTTGCTAGAAAATTTAATTATCTTGAAGACGAGAAAAAAAAAAGTTTGAGGCGTGAGAACGATAAGATATTGCCTGTATTTTAATTGGAAAAAACATAAATAATCTTCTTCGGTATACAACAAGTCGAGATCATACATGTCAGATTTTTTTATACCACTTTGTAGGGAAAAGGGTTATCTATAGAGTAAAGATCAGACCTCTTATGTTTAATCTAAACTCAAATACAAAATTAAAAATTCAGATAAAATAAAATTTCAGTTTTATTGGAATAAGAAAAGGAGAGGCCTATTAGGTTCAATTTTCTACAAAATTAGTTTGCAGTATAATTTATTATAAACCAGCAAGAGGAAATATATATTAAATTAATCTTTCCGCAAATAGTAAAAGGCAAAAAACAGTTAGATACGTGTCGAAATACTGAAAGACATGCAGAACAAAGAGATGTGACTATTACAAGGAGACAAAATTAACCTCTCCCCCCTCTCAAGACTTTCAGATTCACACTTAAGTTTTATATCAAAAATCAATTTGGTATTATTATTATTATTATTATTATTATTATTATTATTATTATTAGTAGTAGTAGTTTAAATAAGGGGGAAAAGCTCATTAATTTTCTGTTCCCCGATTATTTACACTGGCGGAGCCATAATTTTTGTTAAGGGATATTAAAATATATAAAAATAAATATACTAAAAAATTAATTAAGGGAAGTCAATACATAGTGTGTGTATATATATATATATTTTTTTTTTTATTTTTTTTCGCAATAGGATATTATTTGACACTTCTTCCTATAAGGTGGTTCCGCTATCGGATGGGAACGCACCAAAAAGAAAAAGGAAAACTATTAGCAAAAGGGTGGTAGAAAATTGGGTAAATTGTTACGCACTTATTATTTATATTAAATCAAATGATTTAGTTTTATAAATCAAAATTTCCAGCACTATAAAATTAAGTAAATACTTATTACACTTGGTGTTTATATTAGATTATATAATTAAACTAAGCAAAAACTAAAGAGAAAATACATAATATTTAACCATAGTTAAGTGATACGTGTGTGTGTGAATGTCGCATCTCTTGTAGTCTTTTGTGTATGTGAACATTGAGTAAGATAAAATTGAACAAAATTACAGCATGTTAGATATTTAAACCAAACGAAATAATTTAATCTTAAATAGTTAAAAATTAAAGTGTGAATATATACTCTTAACGTCTCTCACATACTCCATAGATTAGAGTCTCATATATTTTCACACAATAGATGTAAAATTAATTTTTTTTCTCATTATAATGATTCATTTTAAAGGTTGTCAATATTGTTATGATTATGCATGTGTGTTTTGAGCCAAAAATTTATTGGAAATAACTTTTATACCTGCACAAGAGATGAGTAAGGTTGTGTATTCACTATCTTCCTCCTCAGATTCCACTTGTGAGATTACACTGAATTTATTATTGTTGTTATTATTGATTCTTTTTAAAAGAATAGAAAATTATGTGGCAATTGACTCATTTTAGATAGTAAAAGTAAAAATGAGATTACTTATCCAAAAAAATAAAAAGGAAAAAGGAGTAATTGTAGTCCTAGCTTTTTTCTCCTCTCCCCTATCTATAAATAGTCTCACTCCTTTCATTTCTCTTCATCACCCAATTTCCAAACAACAAATTCCTTTTCTTTCCTTTATTTTGCTACTTTCACATCGTCCTTTTTCCCTTCTTAACATAAAAAAAAAAAAAAAAAAGGAAAAAA
>MU702894.1:90764-104555 GCA_026770625.1 Nicotiana glauca | reverse complement strand
AAAAAAAAAAAAAAAAAAAAGGAAAAAAGATAAGAAAAGAAATCTCTGCTCTCCAATTTTCAATCAGAAATGTAAGACTTCTTTTTTCAAACATATCCATGTTTATTCCTTTTTTTAAATGTCTTAAATAATTGACGAGATTTTATATTAATTTGATATTGATAAAGTTCTTGAATTTTGTTGCAGAAAAGATTGATGTTGTAATGGAAACCAAAGGTGGTAAGAAGAATTATTCTTCTAATAATAATAAAAATAATAGCCATATCCAATACGAAGCTCCTCTTGGTTATATTATTGAAGACGTTCGTCCCAACGGTGGCATTGAAAAATTCCGTTCTGCTGCTTATTCCAACGTAAGTTTATTTTTCATGTTTATAGAATTTACGGTAAAAATTTACTCGCATTCGCTGTTTATAACAACTGTTAATACACATAACATGTATCTTCATTTATACTTCTATTACTATATCTTTTGTTACTCGGACCCTTCGAAAATGGCGTGTCGAATCCTCCAAAAAATAGTGTATTTTTGGAGGATCCAACACGGGCGTACGGTATCCCGGAGAGTCCCTTCAACATATACTATACCATTATTGGTTAATATTTTTACTTTAATTTATTACCTAACTATGGGGCATTAATATGTTTACATAACTCAAATGAATACATGGTATGTGTTTTCGCATACACAACTGACACTAGACTCATAATTAATAAAAATAATATTTTTCTCATTTTGATTTATTAGTTAACGGTACTAAAATAGTATATTTGGTGTAAATATGGATGCGATAAATTTTTATCTTGAATCTACATCAATTTCTATTTTCTAATTTTTTTGTTTTTTTTTTGTTTTTTGTGTGTTAATGCAGTGCTTGAGGAAGCCATCCTGATAATCCCTTTATTTCAATTATTTTCACCAATAATCCATAGCTTTTTAAAATAATTCTCATTTTTAAAAATTATGGTTTTCATCTTTTACTACTAAAATGGCTAGTGCTACTGTTGTTTCTGCTATTGGTTTTGAAGGCTATGAAAAGCGCCTAGAATTCACATTTAATGAGCCACCCATGTTCACTGACCCAAACGGGCTCGGTCTCCGAACCCTGACCCGTTCACAACTCGACTCAATCCTCGAACCCACTTGTTGCACCATAGTGTCACATCTCTCCAACACTGAGTTGGATTCCTACGTACTCTCTGAGTCGAGTTTGTTTATTTACCCTTTAAAGATCATTTTAAAAACTTGTGGAACCACAAAATTGCTTTTGTCAATTCCTCGGATTTTAAAACTCGCCGAGTCACTCTCACTCGGCGTTGACTCGGTCAAGTACTCTCGTGGGACTTTTATTTTTCAAAATTCCCAACCTGCCCCTCACCGTAATTTTTCTGAAGAAGTGGCGTTTTTGAATTTGTTTTTCAAAAACGGCCATGCTGGTGTACTCGGCGATCTGAACTCGCCGAGTCGGAACTGGCATGTGTACGTGGCAAATGTGGGCCCACGTAAGTTGACCAACCGGATGGATGGGATTACTCTGGAAATGTGCATGACAGGCTTAAAAAGAGAGAAAAGGGCCGTCTTTTTCAAAAAAATGGGAGATGATTCTTATGAAATGACCAAAATGTCCGGGATAAGTGAAATAATTCCGAGTCATGAGATTTGTGATTTTGAGTTCGAGCCTTGTGGATATTCTATGAATGGAATTGATGGTACAATGTACTCTACGGTGCACGTGACACCAGAGGATGGGTTCAGTTATGCCAGCTATGAAGCCATGGGGTTAGACCTTGGGTCCGTCGGGCTCGAGCCGTTGATCAAGAGGGTGCTAATGTGTTTTGAGCCGACTGAGTTTAGTGTGGCCATCACGTGCCATGGTGGGTCCCAAGGGGATATTTTTGCTGACGTGGATGGTTACTTGTGTGACAGTTGTGTCAAGCAAGATTTTCCAAGTGGTAAGTACATAGTCTACCGGTGTTTCACCGTGGCGGCCGAGGCGGAGAGAGGACGTGCGGTCCACGCAGCCGCCAACTCCGATTCCAAGACGGCGGACCACTCCGATTCCAAGATGGTGGCGCATTCCTGGAAGGAATTGGCGGAGGCGGAGGCGGAGGCGGCAGCTGCCTTTTGCTGTGTTGGTTCTGCTTAGCATGTTTTAAACCCAAACAGATTTGTTAGTTATGTTTAGGGTCTAATGATTGGCATGTTGTTATAGCACAAGTTTTTTAATATTTTCATTTTTAGTTTAACTACGTCCTTGAGTTTTGGAGTAAATGGACTTGTAGTCCTACTTAAGTAAAGTCTTCTCTTTGTAGTAGTTGTTTGTCTGTGCCTTGATATGAGGCTACTCAAATAGTGGAGTATTTCTTACAGCAAAAACTATGCCTGTTCTCATGAATTAAAATCTGTAAACTTTTAAAACGCACGAAGGAGAGCCTTGGAACATAGTCTTTCAAACAGTGAAAGCAGTCATTAATTATTAAGGTAGGTTGTCTACATCACACTCTTTGGGGTGCGGTTTTTCCCCATAAAACCCTACGTGAATGCGAAATGCCTTGTGTATCGGTGTAATACCTTACATTAAATAAGTTTATACCTTACATTAAATAAGTTTACTTCTCTCTAATGAAGGAATTTTTGGAGTGAAGGGGAACAAGTTAGGTAATTTAATCCCCTTTTTTTGTTCCATGGTAATTTGTTTGAGATTTCCTTTACTCAATACCTAGCCTATTGGAGTATTAGTTATTGATTCTGGAATTAAGGGTAAAGATAACAAAAGATATTTAAGGTGTTTCTATATAGCACAATCATGGAATTCATATTAGATTGAATAAAGAATCTACCAGTTTATACTAAGCACTCTACTGTACAAGTTGACAAGAGATGTTGCTCTGATGGTAAGCAGTCTCCAATTTCAATCAAGAGCTTATGAGTTCGAGTCTCCCCAAGAGCAAGGTGGGAAGTTCTTGGAGGGAAGGATGCCAAGGGTCTATTTGGAAACAGTCTCTCTACCTCAGGGTAGGGGTAAGGTCTACGTACACACTACCTTCCCCAGACCCCACTAAGTGGGATTATACTGGGTCGTTGTTGTTGTTACTCTACTGTACAAGTTAGCAGTGCTTGTAAACTGCTACGTAATGATATGAGTACTGTTTTCGTGTCAAACAAAAGAAATTCCTCTTTGTCCTCTATATATAGTAGTATCAATTAGATAATACGAACATATAAAAAAAGATACAGCTCCTAGCAACTTAAGTAATACTAAATTAATTAACAGAGAATCAAGGGTCATATTTCAGAGGAATGAAAACAGGAGAATTAATTACTCGCTCGGGTTCTTTGACATCGACCCGGTTACTAGGAAGAATGCGGGCTTAGAGCCAATAGAACTAGTGTTCCTTCGTCACCCTCTAGCATACCGAACTTATGAAAAACATGATTTAAGATATGCATGGACAAAAGTAGCTGCTTAAGTTGCATATATAAGAATAGGAATCGAATCCACAACTATTGATATTGAATCCGTTGTTCTCACCTTAAAAGCTGGGTAAGCCAAGGGGGGACTTTGAATTGTTAAGAGGTGCCTAGCGCTTTCATTAATATGAAAGAGGACGCTTTTGGGCTGTACCTGTACAACTAGGGATTGGGGGACGTTGAATAGTAAACTAAACAAAGATGACGCTGTCCAATTGGCCGAACGGAAGATCGACATGAGAAGCCGATGTTCTTGGTAGAGAATCCCATGCAGATTTCTTAACTGTTTTAAATGTGACAGGAATGGACCAATTATGTTGGCAATTCACGAAGTTGATGCAGGATTGATTTTGTAACAATATAGGTTGTTGAAGAAGTTGAACGAGTGCTCCAGGTGACGTGTTTGGTATTTTGACATGAGTAGTGTGAGTAGTAATCTTACCGCAATTTGTGTTTTCGTAACCTGCATAGTTTATACATTATTTTGAAAATAAAATGTATTGCCGAATATTTGAAATTGCATGTGGGACAAGTCCTTTACTTGATAGTACCGAATAGTTTACTTGAGATGTTTACAGTTATTAAAAATGCTCTCATTGTTACTAGACATGTTTTATTATTATTTGATATAGGATCACCGATACCGAAATTTGATTACACGATTTGATAAAAACTGAAGTGCCCTGTACTATTTTAAAAATGCTTTCACGTGAATTTTACTGTTTACAAAGAAAAGTATAAATGAGAGGAGAACTTGAAGGATCCGGTAGCTAACGGTGTTCGTCAGACCCAGTGCACCTTGTATTTATAGATTGCCGATTACCGTTATAGCCCTCTCTAGTGGGTACAATTACAATTTTCTCTTGAGTAGGGACCTATTGTTATATTTGACTCCTTCAACGAAGGGGTCTACATAGTGATACGGATTACATGATCTTTTCTTGGAAACTTCCCAAACATAAAGATTTTGCTATGACACAATGTTGATCGAGTTTATTACCGGTCTGTTAAATTGATTTCTGTTACAGGAAACACATGAATTGACTTATTATATTTACCGTTTTAGAAAGGGCATTTTGGTTGATATACTAGCATATTTTTTGACTTGTGCCCAATTAAAAACGGTTGTGGTTAAGTGTTATTACTCAATGAGCTAGCGACTCAGTTCCACTATTTTTTTTTAACAGAGACAACATGTAACACAAATGAGTATTTCGAGTGTTAGAGTGTACGAGTTGAAAATTCCAGGTGAGCCCCACATTTATTCGTGTGGGCGAAGATTTTTTATTTATTTGTTATAGCTCATTTATTTGAAACTCTTAGAGTCGCTCCATAGTCATTGTCATTAGTATCATGAGTATTAAGTTATTTATATAAACTTGTGACTCGCATTAGATTTTCTTGTCGTATTTTTGGAAATGAAATTAGTATTATTATGTTGGAAATATTTCGTTGATGAGGATTATAATTCGTTTTGGTGGATATTGGTTGATTATATTGTTTATACTAAGACAAGTTTATTTTGGATTGTCCTAAAATAGGAGAAATTCTATCCGGTTTTTTGTAAAATACTAATGAAACTTACTTGGGGAGAATTTGTCCTAAGCGTCGGTCATGATCCTAAATTTGGTATTGACAATCGGACCGGCCTTTAAAACGCAACCACTAGTCAAAACACGCCTACTTTTAGAAACTGATAGCAAAACTATATCTATATTCAAAATAAGATACCATCGTCAACAAAGATGTTTAAAATTCTTGATCAAAAGGAGATAAATAATCGAGACGATTCAAAGCGACTATTTGGAAAAAATAATATACAAGGTTTATAGTGAATGTTAAATAAAATACAGAATAAAATATCCAAGTAATACTAGTGAACTATAGTGAGAGATGCTTCAACTTCTCTCTAGCTACCAAAAGAAACTCCTTCTACCCTCAAACTAACCCCATCCACTCCCACATGGAAATCGATGACACTGCCATAGAGATGGACATATCTACTATCCCACTTAAACCACTGGTCATGGATAGTGTGAAGGCCGTGCAAAGGCTAACAAAATGAATAGCTGCCTTGCGTCGATTCATTTTGAGGTCATCATATCGAAGTCGCTGGTTCTTTTCCTTTCTTAAAAAGAAGAATGATTTTGCGTGGACCCCAAAATGCCAGCAAGCCTCGGAAGAATTGAAATGATACTTATTGAACCCGCCTTTGCTTCACACCCCGAAGGTAGATGAAAAACTTTACCTATACTTGGCAGTATCCGAGATAGCAGTAAGTAGGGTACTAGTTCGAGAAGAGCAAGGTACCGCAATTTTCTATTTATTATGTAAGCCGAACCCTAGGAGCTGCTGAAACTCTCACTCAGAAAAATTAGCACTTGCATTGATAAGCGCATCTAGAAATCTAAAACCATATTTTCAATGTCATCCCATATGTTTAGTAACAACTTACCCCATTTGAAATGTTTTGCATAAACCCGAGCTATCGAGCCGGTTGGCCAAATGGACCGTCGAACTTAGCGGGTACAATATCGAGTACCAACCCCGAATGGCCATCAAGTCGCAAATCCTAGCTGACTTTGTGTCCGATTTTACACCGACCCTCGTACCCGAAGTGGAGAAAGAACTCCTGCTAAGATTAGGTGCATCATCGGGGGTGTGGAACCTTTTCCCGGACAGTGCCTCGAATGTGAAAGGTTCCGTGCTTGGCATTGTCTTAAAGTCACCTAAGGGTGACACCATTAGACAATCTATCAAAACTTCTAGGTTGACTAATAATGAGGCCGAGTATGAGGCCATGATTACAGGTCTTGAGCTAGCTAAGAGCTTGGGAGCAGAAGTTATTGAAGCCAAGTGTGATTCACCGTTGGTGGTAAACCAAGTAAACAAGAGTTTTGTGGTTCGAAAGGACAAGATGAAACGGTACTTGTATAAGCTTCATGTAACTCTACACCGCTTCAAGGAGTGGACTTTGGATCACGTGCCTCAAGAACAAAATAGTGAGGCCGATGCACTTGCTAACCTGGGATCCACGGTTGAAGAAGATGATATCATCCCGGGGACTGTTGTCCAATTATTGAGGTCTGTGGTTGAAGAGGGTCATGCCGAGATAAATTCTACAAGCCTGACTTGGGATTGCAGGAATAAGTACATCGATTATTTGAAATATGGGAAACTTCCATCGGACCACAAAGAATCAAAGCCCTACGAACCAAGGCTGCTAGGTTCACATTAAATGAAGATGGAACATTGTACAAGAGAACGTTCAATGGACCATTAACAGTATGTTTAGGGTCGCGGGACATCGATTACGTTCTACGAAAAATCCACGAAGGTACTTGTGGGAATCACTCCGTTGACGAGTCTTTAATTCGCAAAGTTATCAGAGCAGGGTATTACTGGGACAACATGGGGAAAAATACTAAGGAGTTTGTCAAATAAGTGCCAACAATTTGCACCGATGATCTATCAGCCCGAAGAACAACTCCACTCGATCCTATCCCCGTGGCCTTTCATGAAATGGGGGATGGACATAGTCGGTCCTTTGCCAACGGTCCCACGTAAAGCAAAATTTATTTTGTTTATGACTGATTATTTTTCTAAATGCGTGGAAGCACATGACTTCGAGAAGGTTAGATAAAAAGAAGTTATTGACTTCATCTGGGACCACATCATCTGCCGGTTCGGTATACCTGCCGAGATCATATATGACAATGGAAAGCAGTTCGTCGGCAGCAAGGTAACGGGGTTCCTCGAAGCACATAAAATAAAGATGATCTTATCAACACCGTACCACCCAACTGGAAATGGACAGGCCGATTCCACAAACAAAACTATCATTCAAAACCTAAATAAAAGGTTAGACGATGTGAAGGGAAAATGGAGAGAAGTTGTACTCGAGGTCCTTTGGGCATATCGAACAACATCGAAGTCTAACATGGGGGCTACTCCATTTTCTTTACTATATGGCTCCGAGGCCCTTATCCCTGTCGAGGTCGGAGAACCTAGTGCCAGGTTTCGAAATGTATCGGAGGAGTCAAATCACGAGGTTATGAACACTAGCATCGAGCTATTAGATGAAAAATAAGAAGCAACACTAGTTCGGATGGCCGCACAGAAACAAAGGATTGAGAGATACTACAATAGAAGGACCAACCTTCGACACTTTGGAATTGGGGACTTAGTTCTACGGAAAGTAACCCTCAATACTTGAGACCCGAACGAAGGGAAACTGGGCCCGAATTGGGAAGAACCATATCGAGTACTCGAAGTTGTCGGTAAAGGATCTTACAAACTTAGCACAGTGGAAGGTGAAAAACAGACGAACAATTTGAATGTATCATTCTTCAAACGATACTATTGCTAAGGTATGAATGTATCTTTCTTGTCCTTTTGAATTTGAAACTAACTCATTGTAGGTGTTCGATCGAAGCTATCAAAGGCACCTTTTTACACGAAGGCCTTAGGTTTAAAGCATGCGTTGCACTCTTTTTCCCTTAGATCGGATTTTGTCCCAAATGGGTTATACCGACGAGGTTCGTCACGAGTCAACAACTATATGCTACCTAAGGAAAACTCAACAGTATCCAAGGGTTCTTTTCAATCAACCTCGAATACTGGGGGGCATCACTCTTGGGGGTTATATTTTCGAGGAAAATACTTCATGTCGAAGAGGGCCTCGATAGGAGAACTTTGTAATGGGCCAAACGGTCAGATGAACCGTATCCATATAGAATAGTCGAACCCCGATGGCAAAACACGTATGCATGTATCAATTATTCAAAGAAGCATTCCTTCTATACCAAAACACTTTGTGTCTCAAGAAGTCTACTATTATACGAGCTTTACACTTACAATTCTACGAGAAATGGCCCAAGGGCCGGAACGCAAATACACTCCGAATACTTGGGGACTGTCATTGACAGCCAACACATCCGAGTCATCAAAAACTCAAACTCATAAGACCTTATAGAGACATCCCCTCGATATAAAGGCCAAGGCCATCATACTCGGGTACTATCCTTTCGAACAAGTTCAGAAGGTTATTGGGAAACAAGTCCAAGAGACATACCCAAAGACTACGACCATATTAAAGACTACGGTCATATCAAAAGTCTACAATCAAAATAATGCGGCTCAGAGACGTCCGACTTCCGCCATAAATCAAAGGCTTTCAAACACTTTGAATAAACCGGTTAAATCAGGCTACCCTCGAAAAAAGCAAAAGATAAAGGCCTTCGATAAAATCAACCCTCAAATAATTCAAAGGCTTCGATAACATCAGCCTTAAAAACAATCCTCAAGTGGTATTCGATTATGTTTACACAAACAAATTACTAATAAGGTTCTGATCCGTTGTACCTTCAAAAAAACCCCCAACGGGTACAAAAAACACATGCTAAGGCACAAATAAATTTTCACCAAGTCTTTTAGCCAAAAAGAGGGGAAAATTATAGCCGCTTTAGAGTCCGAATTGGCCTAACTTAAAGAGCCTAAGGGACGACCTAAAGAGCCTAAAGGCCAATATAAAAGAGCCTAAGGGTCAATATAAAAGAGCCTAAGGGCCAAAACATATAGGGTTCGAGACATTGCTCCCACTCAACCTAGACTCAAGAGTCCCACCATCCCGAGCTCGCGCTTAAGCTTAGCTCGAGGATTAACAAAAACCTTAAGAGGTATTGTACTATAAATATCACCCATTGATTAATAAAAAAACCTAACGGTTTATTATATTCTGAGTTCAGGCCAATACTCGGACTGATCATTAAAGTTATAACATCAAATGAAGATGAGATAGAATTATCGAAGATGAAGCAAAGAAATCCTTATATATTTATAAGAGGTGCTTACAAGAGATATTTTACAATACCCACGAGGGGTCCTTGCACAAAAACACAAAAACAAAATAAAGAAATCTAAATCTACTCTGGGGCCACATCTTCGGCAGCTGAGTCGCGTCTTCGGGAACCTCCTCCTTGGGGACTTCATCTTCGTCTCCTCTGCTCATGGAGCCACTAGCTTAATTCTCATCATCAGAAAGCAAAGCGGCAGCCTCTTCTTCCAAAGTCTTTGCTTTTTTAATGTCGGCTGAGAGGTCGAAGCCGTGAGTATGCACCTCCTCGAAGGTTTCTCTCTGGGACTATCGCCTGGCGTGGCTGAGTGCACATGATAGATTAACTTCAATTGTGGCAGTGATCTCCTTTGCCAGGGTGTTAGCTACTTCAGTGTCATCTTGGTATGAATATATAAATGCCTCTGCGTCAGATTTGGCCTTGACAAGCTCAACAACAGATTTAGCTTTGAGATCCTATATTCTATGGCTTCGAGCCAGGCTTTCCTCCTTTACACTCTAAAGCTGGCGTTCAATTAAAGCCAACTACTCCCTAAGAGTATCATTTCCGAGGTGAGATGGTCCATGCCTTGTCTCCACCCTAGGGTCTCGGCCTCCTTCATCTTGAGCTCCTCCCGGAGCTGCTCCACCAGCTCGCCCTTTTGTTGAGCCTGCAAACTTGAAGTGTTAGCCGACTGATCGGACAAATTCATAATAAAACTTCAAAGGGTATATTACCTTTTTGAAAAGCTCGGTCTGTTCTTGACGAGCGTTCGCCAGTTCGGCTTGAAGATTGCTGATCTCCCCCTCCTTTTCGACATAGAAGATCTTAAGGTCATCCCTCTCTTCAGAGAGCTTCTTGAGCTCGGCCTCACATTGAGCAAGCTCATCTCGAGACTTGGAAAACGCTTCTTGATGGAGCGTGACAACCTTTACAAAAGTAAAAGTTAAACTCAGAACAACAAGGATAAAACATAGGCACGATCCTAAGGGCAGAAACTTACTTGTTTGAAGAGCCGCTGGGCCTCATCAAAAATAAAAGAAGCATCTAGGTTGGGACTATCTTCGATCCCTGTAAGAAACTCTCGAAAGATATTGTTCCCTTTGTGGCTCGTCCCCATATCAGGAGTTCGCATGTTCCGAGCATCTCAGAATTTCCCCTCAGAGCACTCAGGACCAGGCACCGATTCATCCATATTAATTACCCCAAGTGATCCGCTCGGGGCATTCTCTTCTCTTTGAAGGGCCTCAGGACCGAGCCCCTCAGTCTCACCCTCCAAATAATCTCTAAGATGAGGTGTTCTTTTGCTGCTCGATGGCTTGGGGACTTTGCTCGAACTCCTCCTGGAGATTTCTTCAGTCCTAGAATGAACCGCATCAGCCACCATCAGTTTGACAGACTTCGATGAGTTAGTGCTTCCTCTTTCTTGAACTACCAACAGGCAGTCGTCATCTTCCCCCTCTTCCTCCTCACCCCGAAGGCGTTGGGCCATTCCTGAAGATAGGGCCATAGTATCGGCCTTAGGCTTTCGAGCCTTGCTTTTCTTTGGCTTTGGGAATTTACAGGCGACCCCCTCTTTATTTTCTTTTCTTTGGAAGGCTTTGGGATTTCTTTTTCACCGGGCGGGGGCAGTCGTATAGCAACAACATCTCCGAGGCTTGCATAAAGACAAAGTAAGTACTTCCCTAAGAAACATAAATAAGCAAACAAGAGAACTCACCATGGGTTTTAGCCTCCCATCGACCTTTGGCCAAGTCACGCCAGCTGTGCTCCACTTACAAAGAAGTAGAGGCCTGTTTTCGGACCCAACCTTCGAGGTCTGGGACCGCACTAGGGAACCAAGCAACAGCTACACCATCGAGAAAGGGTTAGACTGAGAAAAAGATAAAGTCGAGAAAAATAAAGGAAAGCAGGGTATAAATTCACTATCAATAAGCATGTACTTACGTTTCATATTCCATTCCTCGGGGAATGGCATCATCTCAACAGGAATCAGGTCAGAGGTCCTAACTCGGATAAAATAGCTCATCCATCCTCGATCTTTGTCTTCATCGATGCTGGAGAAGAGAAATTTTGAGGATCAGCGTTGCAGGTTTATCAGGACACCTCGATAAAGGCGGGGGTTATATAGCCTGATCAGATGGTCGAGGGTAAAAGGCATCCCCTCGATCTGGTTCGAGAAGTATCTAATCAGATTATCGGTTCGCCATAATGAAGGGTAGATATAGCCAAGCGTCACTCTGTATTGTTGGCAAAAATCAAGAATAGCTGGATCAATAGGACCCAGAGCTGTATCGGTAGGCCCCAGCGTGAATGGGTAGGTATACACGCTTAAGTACCCTGCTTTATGAGTAGTGATGTCCTCTTCAGGGGAAGGGATCACTATATCTTTGTTCTCCCAATTACAGTCTTTTTTCACCTGCTCAAGCTCATTTTTAGTTACCAAATAGATGTATCGGGACATGGACTCACATCGGCCTGGTGTCGATGCAGGTTTTTCGATTTTGAAATCAGATGTTGTTTCACACAGCGGGGGAATACGCTCCTCGATACGAGGTGGCACCACTATTTTTCATATATGTATTTTGTCGAGTTTGCTTTTTCTCTATTATAGTTCCATTCGAAGAAGAACGACAGGTGAAGACTAGTTTTCGGTAGCTAAAGGAATCTCAAACAAATTTAATTGTTTATTTGATCCCTTTGTAATTTTCATCTGTAACGGTCACCTTCTCTAGCTCTGTAATGGTCACCTTCTCTAGCTCTTCTCCTGTTAAAGTTAAAACACGCCAGCGACGGCAAAAGTCCCCGAACTTCTCAACAAATTGAAGCATTCACCTTAGAATTTTCATCTCCATACTTGACTTTCAGTGCTACACCAGTGGTAGCGGTGACAACCCTTTTTGGTTTTTGGGTCGTGGTATTTTCTGTGTTTTCAGGGAAATTCTCAAAGTTGTTGGAGATAAGTTGGGCGCACGAGCACTAGCAAAGGAGAGCAACCTGGATGAGCGTCAGCAAAGGATGGTGGGAAGCGGTGCTTGAGCATACAACTACATCGAGTACTACAAATCAATACAGGTATGGTTCTCGGGAATTGGTACCTCCCGTTCTACTATTTCCCGTTTAGTGTTAGCTAAATTGATGTTACTTTAGTTCACAATAGTTAAATCATTCAACTAGTGTACTGGTAGTCACTTGTTTCCTTCTAGTTTTGATTCGTTGTTCGTTGGGCACTAGCGACTCTTCTTTAGATTTGCCGTAGGTATAGTGGCTGCAGTCTGGGATGATAGATTAAGGGCATGTCCTCGGGTGGGGCAGAGTGCGGGGTAGAGGGTGAGGCCTGGGTCAAGGTGTAGGGTGGGAGGCAGGGGAGGTAGAGGGGGCAAGGGAGCCTATAGGTTGAGAATCGGGTCATGGAACATAGGTTCGCTAACGAGTAAGTTTATAGAGTTGGTAAAGATCCATCAGAAGAGGAAGATTAATATAACGTGTGTCCAGGAGACTAGGTGGGTCGGATCAAGGGCAAAAAATGTGGATGGGTATAAGTTGTGGTACTCTGGAGTCGTGAGGGGTAAGAATGGAGTGGGAATCCTGGTAGATAGCCATCTTAGAGAATCGGTGGTAGAGGTCAGGCATGTGAATGATAGACTGATGACTATTAAATTGGTGGTGGGTGAGTGTACTTTAAATGTCGTTAACGCGTATGCGCCACAAGTAGGCCTGGATGAGGAGATTAAAAGGCGCTTTTGGGAGGGGTTGGTTGACATCGTTCGTAGTATTCCACCTTCCGAGAAGTTACTCATAGGAGGAGATTTTAATGGTCATATTGGGTCGTCTGTAGGTGGTTATACTGAGGTGCATGGCGACTTTGGTTTCGGGGAGCGGAACAGAGGGGGCACTGCGCTGTTGGACATTGCCAAGGCATTTGATCTAGTGATTGCGAACTCAAGTTTTTCGAAGTGGGAGGAATATTTGGTTACTTACCAAAGTTCGGTGGCGAAGACTCAAATTGACTATCTCCTCCTCAGGAGATGCAATAGAAGGTTGTGCGAGGATTGTAAAGTTATCCCAGGTGAGACCCTTGCAACGCAACATAGGCTTTTGGTGATGGACATTAGTATTATGATAAGGAGGAAGCAGAGGTCAGTACTGTGACGACCCGACCCGTCGTCTCATGAGTTACTACCCCGTTCTTCCCATTTTCTGCTTTCTTATATTTCATTATCGGTATTGGGTGCGTTAGAATTTATTTGGAATGATTTTGATAAGAAATGAGACATTTAGTCTCTTTTAAGAAGGCTTAAGTTGGAAAAGTCAACCGGATGTTGACTTATGAGTTAGAAGGCTCGGAATTGAATTCCAATGATTCGGTTAGCTCCGTGTGATGATTTAAGGCTTAGGAGCACAATCGGAAGTAATTTTGGAAGTCCGGTGAAGAAGTTAGCCTATTTTGGCGAAGTTAGTATTTTGGCGATTTCCGGTTGATAG
>MU702894.1:3912-80526 GCA_026770625.1 Nicotiana glauca | reverse complement strand
AGTCCCTCAAGTTTACGGTGCCTGCCGCGGTTCTACCGCGGTCGCGGTGGAACCGCGGCCAAACTACCCTTCTGAATATCCAAACTTTCGCGAACCTCATCCACCGCGGTTCTACCGCGGTTGCGGTGGAACCGCGGTAGAACAGTCCTTCTGATTCTCCAGGGCTGTTCAGGCGTGACTTCTATGTAATTTTGCAAATATGGCCTTTTTCTTCCACTTTTGACTCCAAAATTGCTCCTTAGCCTTCTTTACCCATTTTGTACCTACAATTCATAAAAGACACTACTAAGAGCATTTTGTCATCATATATATCATCAAAACAACATAAAAATGTGATTATTTAGGGCGTGATTATAGTCAAATTCACCTATTATCATTACGTACTTACAACCCTCCTCTTTTGATTCCACTTGTAAAATTATACTGAAATTAATATTGTTGTTATTGTTGATTCTTTTTAAAATAATAGATAATTATGTGTTAATTGACTCATTTTAGATTGTAATAAAAAGTAGATTACTTATCCAAGAAAATAAAAAGGATAAAGGAGTAATTGTAGACTTGTAGTCCTAGCTTTTTTCCCATCTCCCCTATCTATAATTACTCTCACTCCCTTTACTTCTTCCTCATCAATTTCCAAACAACAAATTCCTCTTTGTTGCTTTGTTTTGCTTTTTCACATAGTCCTTTTTCCCTTCTTAACATAGCCAAAAAAAAAAGAAAAGGAAAAATAAAAGAAAAAAGAAAACTCTGCTCTAGCTCTGTGATAATCGGCTCAAAGTATGTATATTTTGGTATATCACCTCATATTTTACTCATGTTTCGATGATTTGAGATATTTAATATGATGGTTTGTGTTAAATTATGGTGTTTCTATGTGTAGGAATCATTTGGATGCAATTTGGGACGAAAAGGCGCGAATTGGAGCGAAATCGCAGCAAAGAGGCAAAAAGTGAATTTTGAGGGCCACAGCCAGCGTGGGGTGCTCGTTGTGGCCCAGTTTCCAGTACTCAAATATTTTGAGCGCCCTAGCGCCCCATACTTCCCGGGATGCTTGGAACGTGAAAGTTTCCTATTTCGACTTGGACTCGGTTATTTTTACTCCAAGATGCCTCCACTTAATATAATATCAGGACCCGGATTTTTCACCCTCGGAAGACGTGATGGAACCTACTCGTAGAAGCTAGACATGCCATGAACTTAGAAATCATTAACTCTTTTATTTTAAATTATTTTTATAAATCATATCAACAAGTGACAAACGTTTAAATAACAACGGACAATTAGATTAAAGCGAAAGACTTAAACGAAATAAACTAAGCAATACGGAAATCCACATATGTCCCTACCCAGAAACTGGTGTCACAACATTCACGGACTGTCTAAGATCACTACATACAAATGTCTGAAAGAAAGAAACTCCATCTGTTTCGGTACAAGTGATAACAGAATCATAAAAAGAGATAGAAGAGATGCCAGGCCTGCGGACGCTTGCAGGACTATCTCGGGATCTCGGTGGACTGAAGGCTGGCTCCTGAACTAATGCTGCTGACCAAATGCTGCTCCGGTATTTGCACACTGTGCAGAGTGTAATATCAGCACAACCGACCCTATGAGCTGGTAAGTGTCTGGCCTAAACCCGGTGAGGTAGTGACGAGGCTAGAACCAGACTCCAGATAAACTTGTGCAGTTATATAATATATGGCGGAGGAATAAACAGGTAATAAGCAGTTTAAAAGGGAAGGGGTACATGCTTCAGGGGAAACAATATCAACCTAGCAGAAACCAAATAGATATATGAAAGAACAGTACAGTATCTACAATAATACAATAACACGACTGTTGCAGCGCGCAACCCGATCCCTTATCAATTAACACTGTTGCGGCGTGCAACCCGATCCATATATATATATATATATACACAACTATTGCGGCATGCAACCCGATCCAATATAATATCTGTTGCAACGTGCAACCCGATCCAATATAATATATGTTGCGGCGTGCAATCCGATCCAATATAATATCGGTTGTGTTGTGCAACCCGATCCATATATAAATAGTAATAAAAATGTTGCGGTGCGCAACTCACTCCAAATATACAGCTTACAATGATCATGACAACAGTCCCGGCAAGGGAACTCAACAGTACAAGTATATACGCCCTGACAAGGAAGAATCAGCTATAACAAATCTCAACTCAATTCCTAATCATCTCAATTATCACCATTTCTAACTCATAAGTAACTTCCATGAAAAGTAAACTAAGTCTTTACGCAATACCACAGATTTACTCACTTTTGCAACCATAGTATCATTCAAGAATACAACAAGTATCAATTTAAGACTCACGGTCATGCTCGACACCAATGTATAGATACTCGTCACCATGTCTATACGTCGTACTCAACAATAAACAAGTAGCAAATATGACTCAACTCCTAATCCCTCAAGCTAAGGTTAGACCGAACACTTACCTCAAACGTTCACGGCCAACTCACTCCTCAATTACCGCCTTTCCTTTCGAATTCGGATCTAAATCAATTGTATCTATACATAAATGATTTCATAACATCAATAAATGCTAAACAATTTGAATCCAATATCTAATTATAGCTTTCTAGGCATTCTTCCCAAAAACCTAAAAATCGACCCCGGACTCGCTTGGTCAAAACATGAGGTTCGGACCAAAATCAAATTCCCAATTTACCCACGACCCCAGATATATAATTATTTTAAGAATTCGAACCCAAAATGAGGTCTAAACCACCATTAATCAAAAAGCCTTAGTTCTACCCAAATCCCTAATTTTCTACCCTTAATTACATGTTTAAGGCCTAGAAATCAATGGGTGTTAATGGAAAATGAAGAAAACAAGTTAAATATTACTTACCCAAGAAGTTTTGGTGAATAAGTTCTTCCAAAATCTCCTAGGAGTTTTGGAGAAGAAACGGTTTATGAAATTTTGATAAAATCCCGTAAGGCTACTGTTCTGGAATTTACAATTTAACTGGGCGAATTTACTCTTCGCGATCCCAACATACCGCTTGCGTTCACGATGGGTCAGGCTAGTTAAGCCTTCGCGTTTGCGTAGACGGGCTCACGTTCGTGGAGCAAAGGTCGCGTTCGCGATGCACAAATGGTGACCCCTCCCCCACTTACCTTACGCGTTCGCATCACACAGGTCGCGTTCGCGATAAGCAATCCCCCAAGGCTCCACGTTCGCGACTGTGGCTTCGCGTTTGCGAAGAAGAAACTGGGCACCTGGGATCTTTGCCTTACGCGTTCGCGAGGGGTACCACGCGAACGCGAAAGGTAAAATCCCTAGGCACTGACTGCAGAAAATCTGCAACTTTTCTTGAACTCAAAACTTCCCAAAACACATCCGAAACACCCCCGAGCCCTCGGGGCTCCTAACCAAACATAGGTACTAACTCAGCAACAATGTACAAACCTATCCGTGCGATCAAATTGCCAAAATAACCTCAATAACAATGAATCAAACCTCAAATTCAAGAACTTTTCTCAAACTTCATCAAGTATCAAATTTAGCAATTCAAGTCCGAATCACGTCAAACGACGTCCGTTTTTAACCAAATTTTACATGACTGACTTAAACCATATATAAGACCTATACCGGATACCGAAACCAAAATACGGGCCCGATACCATCACTTTCTAATCAGATTTCATTTCAGATTTTCTTAAACAATTTCATAAAATAATTTCACTTAAAAATTCATTTCTCGGGCTTGGGACCTCGAAATTTGATTCCGTGCATAATCCAAATCTCACATTTTCCTACGGACCCTCCGGGACCGTCGGATCACGGGTCTGGGTCCGTTTACCCAAAATGTTGACCGAAGTCGAATTTACTCATTTTATAATCAAAACTTAGCATTTTTCCTAGATTTTCATATTTAAGCGTTTTGGCTACGCACCCGGACTGCGTACATAAATTGAGGAGATGACAAATTAGGTTTTCAAGGCTTTAGAGATACAGAATTCAATTAAAAGTAGGTGATGACCCTTCGGGTGGTCACATATAAAAGCCATCCTAAAACCTACTTTGAGGGGAAGAATGTTTTGTGAGAGTATAACACAAGCACAGAGCCGCCGTGGAGGCCGTAATTTATCAAGTTCATCTTTTCTTCCATCAAACTTAATAATTTTTATGTTTCTTTCTATGATTTGTTATTTTGCTACCATATCTATGTGGAGCTAAACTCCACGTTCTAGGGTTGTGGTTCTTTCATGACTATTGTTATTCGGATATTGATTTTGATTTCATAGTTTATCATATTGGTTTATTTATTCAATCCTGCACTTAATTCTTTGATTGCTTGATCACCAATTGAATACTATCTACGAATCTAGAGTTGAACTCGAAAGTAGAAATTCTAGATTGCATATAGGATTGAGTATAGCAAGTTCTTGAACCTGGGCATCAGGGAACAGATTCGCGGTTAGGATAGACATATACCTAATTACCTTACTTGGTTGATTTACAGAAATTATAAATGCATTCTTTTTAGTTCTAGTTTCATAGACATATAGGCATTAGGCTAGCTTGAATAGGCGAGTAAGAACTCGACAGATTCTTATGAACAATATTAACCTTGTCAACCAATAAACCAAATAAATTAATTAGTCAATTCAATAGAAGAATACAATATGATTGTTATATAACCCATAACCCTAGATCGTTTTCATAATATTAATAACATAACAATCTGCTATCCTTTTGTTCAAAGTTCACTATTTATAATACTTTATTTTAATTAGTTTAGAATCAAATATTTTTAGGTTTAATTCTTATTTAGATAATTAGGAATATCTAATTTAGTTATTAATTAATCACAAGTCCTCGTGGGTTCAACATCCGACTTTTAATCACTTTATTACTTGACGACAGTGTATACTTGCGTGTGCGTTTGGCTGCAACAAGTTTTTGGCGTCGTTGCCGGGACTTAGAAATTAGCTACTTTTCTATATTAGACATTTTTTTTTATCTATTCACTTTTTTTTTTAGTTTAGTTAGTATTTCTTATTATTTATTTTAACATGGCATCTTGGAATGAAAATTATTCGAATGATGTTTATTCTTATTTTGATGATCCTTGTCCATATTGTGGAGGACCCCACTGGTGGAAAATTTTGCAGAATATTTTCGGGAGCGAGTTGTGCGCACAATCTCAGTCCTTTGAGTGGAATATTTGTAATAAGTGTGGTGGTCAAGATGGCCATTGGGATAGTTATCCTAAGTATTTTCATCCTTCTCTGGGCCCTTATTATGATCTTTTTAATGATGTTTGTGAGTTTTATAGGGGCAATAAAGTGCATGATGTGGAACCTGATGCATATATTAGGGATATCTTGAGGCAAGTAGGAGAGCAACAGGATGAATTAAAAAAAGATATGAAAAGAATGAGGGCAACAATCACAAGAATGAAGGTCAATATGGAAGAATTAAATGTAGAGAGCGAGTACCAGCAAGAGGAAACTTTCAAAGAAGAGGAGATTTTGAGCAAAACTTGGCGACTGGAACAAGTTGAAAGATTAGAAATATATGAGGCTCAACGTGAAAAAATTACAGATGGAATGAAAGACTTAATAGAAGGAAGAGCTTAACTGGGCAAAGGATTGAAAACTTTGGCACTGTTATTCACGACTTGGGAGCTCAATTAATTGCAAAGGTTGATGCGTCTAATGCCCAACAAAAAAATAATAATTTGTGTGAAGTAGAAAAAGAGCTTATACCCCAAATTGAGGAGCTAAAAGTGGAGGGTCAATCATTCGAGCATATGTTTGTTGATAAAGCCCATGTTGAGAAAAGCACTCTAGAGTCATGTGAGGAAGTAGATAATATAATATTCGAAGACTCTAGTATGTGTACATATGAGGATGTAAATAGTAATACAATTTCAGAGTTGGGGCTTGTTGGTCCTCATTCTAATCATTTTTCGACATTGTGCTTGGATGATGACATGCAAATCGAGTCATCTGAGCCTTTGGACGAGTCAACAAAAGAGGAAGAAGATGCCTATATTCTTGAATTTCTTGTGCCAAAAAGAAAAAATTATATTCCTCATCCAAAGGGCAAAAAGTGTAGAGTGAAAATTTTATTGCTTGGCCTTGTTATCTTTGTAGCCCCACCACTGAAGCATAGCCGTAGACTGGATGCCATGTTAGGTGTACAATTCATAAGTTCAAGGTGGAGGCAAAGTGTGACGACCCGACCAGTCGTCTCATGAGTTACCGCTCCGTTTTTCCCCATTTCTGCTTCTTTATGTTTTGTTATCCGTGTTTTATGTGATCAAGTTGATTGGTTTGAGTTCGGAGTGAATTTGGTAAGAAATGAGACAATTAGACTCTTTTAAGAAGGCTTAAGTTGGAAAAGTCAACCGGATGTTGACTTATGAGTTAGAGAATTTGGATGTGAAATACGATGGTTTGGTTAGTTTCAAGAGGTAATTTTTGACTTAGGAGCGTGATCAGAATTTATTTTGGAGGTCCGGTGTAAAATTAGGCTTGAGTTGGCGAAGTTAGTATTTTGGCGATTTCCGGTTGATAGGTGAGATTTTGATCCAAGGGTCAGAATGGAATTTCGAGAGTTGTTGTAGCCTCGTTATTTCATTTGGGATGTGCGTGCAAAATTTCAGGTCATTCGGACGTGGTTTAGTTGAGTTTTTTATCAAAAGCGTATTTTGGAAGATTTTAAAAACTTAGGCTTGAATCCGATGTGTTTTGATGATTGGAACAAGTTTGAATAAGGTTTTAGGATATGTTTGTGTCTTTAGTTGAGGTCCCGAGGGACTCAGGTGAGTTTCGCGTGGTTAACGGATCGAATTTTGGTAAAAGCTATTGCTCGTTGCTGGTATCTGGTTTCCTTCTTCGTGAACATGAGGGGAGTCTCGCGAACGCAAAGAGGAAAATGGGAGGCCAGTGATTTTGGCCTTCGCGAATGTGAAGAGGGAGTCACAAACGCGAAAGAGTAGGCTAAGGTTCTAAGTGAACGCGGGAGAGGAGTCGCGAATGCGTAGAATGAAATCTGGGTCTGGGGGTCATTGGCCTTCGCGAATGCGAAGCCAAGTACGCGAAAGCGAATGGTCTGGGTAACTGACCTTCGCGAATGCGAGGCCTGGTACGCGAACGCGAAGGGTCTGCACAATTGGCCTTCGTGAACGCGAGCTACAGGGCGCGAACACGAAGAAGGGTGGACCTGGGCTGGGCAGAATGTTTTACAACCCCCCAGTCGTGATTTTGGGGTCATTTTACACCCATAGTTGCTCATTTTTGGAGATTCTTGAAGGAGATTAACGAGGGATTCAGGGGGGAACGTTTGGCGGTAAGTTTCTTGAACTCAAAACTCGTTTTTGTTGTGGAATCCATCTAGGAAATCATTGAATTAATGCTAAAAATGGGAGAATAAGGCTTGGAAATTTTAGATTTTTAAATTGAGAATTGAAGGGTCAATTGTGGATGGATTTTGATGATCTTAGTATGTATGAACTCATGAAGATATAAGGAACCCATTGATGTAAAAATTTCTAAATTTCGAGGCGCGGGCATGGGTCTCGGGATTTTGCTAATTTCAAAATTTTGATATTTTTCGATTGTTTTTTATTGGGCTTTGTTCCCTTGGCATATTGTGATGTATCCGTTCTGCTTTTGGATAGATTCGACGTACTTGGAGTTCAATCCAAAGGTCAAAGGCGTCGCGAGCTAGAGGATTAGCTAGTTCGATGTGAGTAATGATGTTAAATAAAGTCATGAGGGTTTGAAACCCCGGGCTACGCATAGTAATACTATGTTGAGGTGACTTACACATTAGACAACGAGCGTGGGGTAGAGCACCATTAGGGACTTTGACTTTGTCCGTCCCGATTAATGAATTTACCGGGTATCTGATTATAAATTGTTTATTGTCATCATTAATTATCTGAATGCCATAATTGGGCCTAGTGCCAACTATTTAAACCCTTTGGGGATGTTTTATCACTATTTCCTCACTGTCTCGAATTATTATTTGAACTCAGTCCTGTTGGTATTTACTGTTTACAACCTCAGCCTCTTTTACTTAGATTTGAAACTTAAATGATATTTCTAAATGATATTTTGGGCCGAGAACTACTGTTTTACTAATGCCCAAGGGGCTTGTGATGATTTTTGACTGAGTAAAGACGAAGGCCTAGATTGGGAGGAACACTGATACCAATTTGAGGCCGAGGGCTTGAGACATGCACGACACGAGGTGGCTTGATATTGATATGAGGCCGAGAGCATGTTTATGATTCCACGAGATGGATTAATATTGCGCTTGGGCCGTAAGGGGCCCCTCTAGGAGTCTGCACACCCCCAGTGAGTGCAGATAACCATTATGATCTGAGATTGAGCCCGAGGGGCAGATATTATTATTATTGAGCCCGAGGGGCGAACTTCTATGTGTTTACTTTATATTAATTGTCTGTTGATTTCTTGATTAATTATTGTAGAAGTATGTTATTATATTTTTAATCGGTTTATTGTTGTTAGTTACTTGTTTAACTGCTTTACATGGAATACCTTGTGTACATGTGGTTTCTTACTTTCAGGCATTATTTATATTTATTACTCATTGAGTTGGAGTACTCACTTTACTCCCTGCACCCTATGTGCAGATTCAGGCGTAGCTGGTTCTGCTCCCGAGTGCTGATTAATTCCAACTTCAGGCGGTTCTTCGAGGAGTCTTTAGGTAGTTGTTAGCGTTCTCAGCCCGGAGCTCCTCCATATCTCTTTCCTTTATGTCGTTTGACCAGTGTTAATATCTGTTATTCAATTTGGGTACTCAGTATTGTCAGATGCTCGTAACTTGTGACACCCCGGTTAGGGCTGTATTGGGTTGTATTTCCGCATTATTTCTTTCTGTATCGATATTCTCTGCTACTTAGTATCATTGAATCATGTTTTAGACTGCTTTAAGTTGGTTGACTATTTAAAAAATGAGAATGGGTTTAATAGGCTGGCCTTATCTTCACGAGAGGCGCCATCACAACCGGGTTCGGGATTTGGGTCGAGACAAGTTGGTATTAGAGCCTAGATTACAAGGTCTCACGAGTCATGAGTGGGTTTAGTAGAGTCTCGCGGATCGGTACAGAGACGTTTGTATTTATCCTCAGAGGCTACAGAACCTTTAGGAAAAACTTCTTATTCTTGAAACTCTTGTCGTATGAACTTGTTGATCCGAGTACTATACTTCTGTTATTCTATTCTCTCACAAATGTTCAGGACACGAGCTACCGGATGAGGTGGACGACCACCAGTGCCACCCACTGAGACCACCAGAGGCCATGGATGCGGTCATGGCAGAGGCAGAGCAGCAAGGGCAAAACCTGTTGATCTACCAACTGCCCCATCTCAAGATCAGGCTCCAGCTAGGGGTGCTCTAGCAGCACCAGTTCAGGCACCAGCTGTGCCTATTGTGATTCCAGGCCTTCAGAAGGCTTTAGCTCAGATTTTGTTAGTGTGTACCAGTTTGGCTCAGGTGGTTTCAGCTACTACGTCCGCAGTTACTTCACAGACCGGAGGTGGGATCCAGACCCCCGTTGCTCGCACACCTAATCCGGTTGTGCAGACACCTCCAGTCCAACTGGTTGCACCAGTCCAGGAGTTTGCAGTACCGGTTATGTCGGATGATGATCAGCATTTACTTGAGCAGTTTGCTAGACTCCAGCCTCCGGCATTCAGTGGAGCAGAGGGTGAGGATGCCCAGGGTTTCTTGGATAAGTGCTAGCGGATGCTTCGTACTGCAGGGATTCTTGAGACTAGTGGTGTGGCATTCACCACTTTTCAGTTTTCGGGAGCTGGCTTCACTTGGTGGGAGGATTTTGAGAGGCGTAGGCCTACTGATGCAGCACCCCTTACTTGGAAGCAATTCTCCGTTCTCTTTTTGGAGAAGTATGTGTCGCAGTCTTGCAGAGAGGAGATGCATAGGCAGTTCGAGTGGCTGCATCAGGGGGAGATGACCGTGTCCCAGTATGAGAGGAGGTCTTCTGAGTTGGCTCGTCATGCCATCTGGTTGGTTCCGACAGATCGAGAGAGGATCAGGAGATTTGTTGATGGTCTTACTTATCAGTTCCGTATTCTTATGACCTGAGAGAGGGTATCTGGTGCTTCATTCGAGGAGATTCTGGATATTGCCAGAGAGATTAAGTCTGTTCGCCGTCAGGAGCGAGAGGAGAGGGAGTATTGTTCCAGTCTGCCATAGAGATGCCTCTGTATTATTTGATCCGGGTTCTACATTTTCTTATGTGTCATCATACTTCGCTCATTATTTGGGTACGCCTCATGAGATTCTTGCTTTACTTGTTCATGTATCTACCTTGGTGGGCGATACTATTGTTGTAGATCGTGTGCACCGATCATGTGTGGTCACTATTGAGGGTCTGGAGACGTTGATCTTTTATTATTGAGTATGGTGGATTTCGATATTATTTTGGTCATGGATTAGTTATATCTGTGTCATGCTATTCTGGATTTTGATGCTAAGACAGTTACTTTGGCTATGCCGAGTGTTCCGCGGATCGAGCAGCGTGGCGTGACTGATCATGTTTCGAGTAGAGTAATTTCTTTCTTGAAGGCCTAGCGTATGGTTGGTAAGGGTTATCTCTCGTATCTTGCCTTTATGAGGGATGGTGTAGCTGAGACTCCCAGTATTGATTCTGTCCCAGTTGTGAGGGACTTTTTAGATGTATTTCCTGCAAACCTGCTGTCGACGCCCCTTTTTTCCTCGCGAAATCGGGTTTACGACATTTGGGAAGAAAACTCTATTCCTATTTGGGACTTGGTTTTTTTGGATTTGAAGAGTCGCCACCTAATGATTAAGTGCATTAGGACACTAAGGGTTTTGAGTTAGAAAACCAGAGTTCGGGTAAGTGCTAGAAATTATCACGAGGGGAAGGTGTTAGGCACCCTTCAAGATCCACTAGTATGGTTCCCGGCTATGTTACAATTGTTACTTTATAGATAAGCAATTAGGGCTCAAATAAAGGGCTTGCACACAAGTTAAACTCATTCAAGAAAATGGATAAGGCAGAATTTTTGTGAAAAAGATTTGAATAACTTATAGGGAAAACAAGTAAGAAAACACATAAAGGGAGGGGAGTCCTAGGTTTATAATCAATATGGATCACATCAATGCAATATCCAGCAATCACTCCTCAGCAGAGAGGTCGCACGTGATATTAGCGCACCGGTCATCATATCCATATCTACCCTTCCCACCCTGTTAAGGTATTAAGCACGGAATAGTATCGTTACTTGTTGCATGCTATTACCCGTCCCAATCCTATCAGTCCCGGAGGCATATAGGACTACTAATCCTAAAGGGGAGGGAGTTTGGGAAATTTTGAGATTTTCAAAGGATAAAATTCTAAGGCGACATTCAAAACATATACAACAAGTTTTGGGAGAGCAGGTAAGCAGATATGGCTCAAATAAACCTCCTAAAATTGAAGAGAAGCATATAGTTTAGCATGTCTAACACATACTGGTTTGGTCTGAATTAAATTAAAGCGTAGGATAGGTTGATTTACCATATATTTCCCAGATAGGGAATCCAAATTAGCCCTGCTTAGATATAGTTTTCAAAGACTGACACAATTGATTAATTACCTAACCGTTTGCCTATGTGTTAAACAGGACCTATAGGCATGATATCTATTAGTTCAGAGATGAAGGCGTAAACTAATTGCAGAAAAAAGAATTATCAGTTATAAAGTCATAAGTTCTGCGAGTGTTGAACAAAATTACTACTGATTTTAGACTGAGGAGAGAGTGGACGATCTAGATTCATTTAGTTATCCCTATAGGCATGCTTTTCTATGTGTGATTTATTTAGGATGTTTGTACGAGTGCAGGGGTCCTATAAGCATATTATCTATATGATATACAGAATTTTAGTAACGACTTATGGACATGGTATTTATATGAAGTGCAGAAAACCTATAAGCATGGTATCTATATGAAAATGCAGAGTTTGAAAGTAATAATCCTATGAACATGATTTCTATGTGAAATGCAGAATTTGAAAGAGTAAATATCCTATAGACATGGTATCTACGTGAAAATGCAGAGTTTGAAAGTAATAATCCTATGAACATGATTTCTATGTGAAATGCATAATTTGAAAGAGTAAATATCCTATAGATATGATTTCTATGTGAAATGCAGAATTTCAGTGATTAACTATACGAAAACGCAGAATTTTAGAAATAGTATTTCCCTATGGTCATGGTATCTTTTTCTTTTTGCATGCATGATTGACCCTCCCTTTTACTAACACCCCAGCAGTTATTACAAAATTATTATAGACCGAATGAATCAGAAAGAAAGTAAAATTTGCATCAGTGATTACATCTACATCTAATCAGCCTAACTCAGACTCAGAGTCTAATAATATGAGATAAACCAACTTTTGGGGATCAGATTTTCAAAGCCTTTCTCTTATTTGGGATGTGTCAAAGTTCCAAGGAGCTTCAATAACTTCAGGCAATGCTTACACCCCAAATATCCTTGCAGAATTGATTTATAGTGTAGTGTGAAAGGGCCAGCCCTCAAATGTCCAAGTTCGGAGGGAACTCAAGGTCCCAATGCAAGGCTTATAGGAGGGGGCGGAACTTAGAAGCTAGGAGTAAGTGTAAGTGCAGGGAAGGGAAATGGTAATCTGGTGGTCATGCCCAGCAATTTGAAGTGCTGGCACACCCCTGACCAGCTTGTCATTGTAAATTGAGGAGTTAGGACCTATTTAAGGTCAGGTTCAGCCTTGGACAACAATTGGGATGCTGCCAGGCTATACCTTAACTCATCATACATAGGGGAATAGGGATATGGGGTTCATAATAGAAGCAGAATACAAGGAAAAGTGTAGGCAAAGGGCATGCTCTGCAATGAAACATACTGCACACCCTTCAGCTTACTTGGGGTCAAAATTCAATTCATGGACAACAATTCATGTTGCCATGCCCTGAATCCCCACTTATAAACATATAAAGGGTAATGGGATAGGGAGGAAATGTTTACAATTAAAGCAAACAGTAGCATATGAGCATGTCAATCTTTGCAGAAAGTAAAACACAGATATAAAAACCATAAGCAAACACATTAGGATGATACTGGGAAATGAATTAAGACATGCCAGTTTTAAAAGAGACAAGCAAAGAAAGCAGTAGTCTTGTGAAAGCCAGAGTGCAGACAAGAAAGTTCAAAAGAGGTGGTAAGAATTATAAGTGTGAAGTCTGAAGTGTATTCAGTTGTGTATTGAAAGTGTGTTTGTGAAAAAGAGGTCGTGCTTTTTATAGTGTAGAAGGCAAGCAGAAATAAGGTAAGGGAATAGTTTGAAAAATCGATTGTCAATTAATTACACAAGGTTTCCCTTTAATTAAGGAATTCTGATTTCAAACGGTAAAATTAATTAAGGAACTAAATTAACCAAACACTTTGTGTAAGGTAGTATAATAGGGGTAAGTACATAAAGGTCTATTTAAAGATAAGGTCTTGACAATACACGGTTCGTGCAAACAAGGCAAAGGAATCAGTTAACATCTAGCAAATCATAAGTCAAAGATTTTATATGAATGAACCCAGTCAGAAAAGGTAAAGAAAAGGGTTTTACTTAAGGAAGATCAGTGACAATCAATTAAACCTAAAAAGAGGATTCTGATTCAATCATAGGTTTGAAAAACTTTTAAAGAAGGATTCAACACACATATAAAGCACACATGCATGATTAAACACAAAAGAATTTATCATGCTATTCAACGAACGAGTCTAGTGTAGGAGAATCAAAATTGTATACAAACAAATAAGTTCGAACCTAGTTCAGAGACTCAGAACGTAGTCTAAAAGAGTCAAGGGTTCTATAAACCCTAGTTTAATCACAAGATTAAACCTTGGCAGAACCCCCAAATTCTAGGGTTCCCGCCTTTAACCAAATACAGAGGCGAAGAGGTAAGTAGTTGAAACAAGCTTAGAGATCTCCTTCAGAGACTCATGAGAAAACAAACAAGTACAGTAGAAAGTTCAAAGCAAACAGAGTGAAGAAACTGATTCGAAGCATAATGAGAATAGAAGAAAACATGCTTTAAACAGGTCTTTTAGAAGAAACTTAAAATAGGTAAAGTAGAAGAGAAAACAGTGAACACTTAAGCACATGGTAGAAGGATACAATAGGCGAAGCATATCAGAAAAATAGCAGAACATAGTGGGGAAGCATGTGAGAACATAGCATAGAAAACACAATAGAAGAAAGAACGGAACACAATAGAAGAGCTTGCGTGATAAGGGGAAAACATAAGAACACAATAGAAGAACATGCGTGGTAGGAAAGAAAACATAAGGATAGACAAATACACACAAAGGAAAGGTAAAGAAAAGTCAGAGAAACATTTTGAAAATTTTCAGAAAACCCTATATCGGAAAGAAGTAACCTTTGAAAGTAATTTTCGAAAGAAAAGTTGGGAAAATTGTGCAAAAACTCAAATAGAGCACGGATACACAATAGATCTAAGAAAATCAGAGAAAACCTCAAATCGTTAGGGTTTCAGAAGAACCCTAGAGTGAGAAAGTCTTGGAAAAGGTCCGATCTAAGTTGGACAAGGTCAAAAACAGGCTCAGAAGACCAAGAGCCACCGGAGCAAGGCCGAAGGTGGTCGGAATCCTCGAATCGGTGAAGGTTTGAGTGAAGACCCTCGAATTCTGGCCTCGAACCTTCAAGCATCAGGCATGTAGGAGTCGTAGGAGGTGAGTATAAGTTGTCCATGGCCTGAGAAGCCATGGACTCCGGTGAGTTTAAGGGTGGAGATAGTGGAAAGCGACTAGGGTTTGAGGGGGAGTTGAGAGAGAACTGAGAGAGGAGGGATTCAGAGGCGGCTGGGAGATGGGAAATGAGGGGTTAGGGTTAGTCACTTGAAGTTAAAAAAGGTAAGGATGATTTATGGTCGTTGATCAAAATGATCAACGGCCTGGATCAATAGTAGGGACCGGATGGGTCGTTTTGAATTGGGTCGCGGGCTGGGTCCAAATGGGAATGGGTTGGTTTAATTGAATCAAAATGGGGCTATAATGTGGCTATAATTGAAATATAAATGGGCTATACGTTAAATAGCCTATTTTCCCCCTTTTAATTTAATTAAAAAATAGTAAAATGATTTCAAAAAAAAATTGAAAGCACCAAACTAATTAACAATATATAAACATTAATCTAAAAATATTGGAAATAACTTTATAATTGTAAAACGCTATTAATCGCAATATAGGCTATAATTGCAATTTTATGCAATTTTAGCTTAAAATATCAAATAGATTTATAAAAAAATATTCAAAAAATTACCTTAATTACATTGCGATGTAAATATGAGGATGAAAATAAATTACTCATCAAAATAATAGTTTTTTTGGGAATAATTATTGGATTTTGTACTGTTAAAATAAATAATAAAATGATTTTAAAAGCTTTAAAAAAAATTAGAAAAAATGTCAAAAATTCTTAGCATACTTATATATGCATGTACATGCTATTTTGAGAATATTTTGAGTATAAAAATAGATAGAAAAAAATTGGGTATCAACACATGCTGGGCATGCCGCCGGACATGGATATTGATTTTGGTATTGAACTGGTTTCGGGCACTTAGCACATTTCTATTCCGCCATCTTGCATGGAACCAACAAAGTTGAAAGAATTGAAGGATCAGCTTCAGGAAATCCTAGATAAGGGGTTCATTCGGCCTAGTGTGTTGCCTTGGGGTGCACCAGCTTTGTGTGTGAAGAAAAAGGATGACACAATGAGAATGTGCATTTATTATAGGCAATTGAACAAAGTAACAATAAAGAACAAGTATCCCTTGCCTCGCATTGATGATTTATTCTACCAGCTTCAGGGAGCGAGTGTGTTCTCCAAGATTGATCTCCGTTTGGGTTATCACCAGTTGAAGATCAGGGATTCAGACATTCTTAAGATAGCCTTCAGGACCAGCTACGGTCATTATGAGTTCCTGGCTGTGTCTTTTGGGCTAACCAATACCCCAGTAGCGTTCATGCATTTGATGAACAGCGTGTTTCGGCCTTATCTTGATTTATCTGTCATAGTCTTCATTGATGATATTCTAGTATATTCACGTAGTCAGGAGGAGCACGCGGAGCATTTGAGGGTTGCGCTGCAGAGATTGAGAGAGGAGATACTTTATGCAAAGTTCTCCAAGTGTGAATTCTGGCTCAGTTCAGTGGCATTCTTAGGACATGTGGTGTCCAGTGGGGGTATTTAGGTTGATCCGAGGAAGATAGAGGCAGTGTAGAGTTGGCCCAGACCGTCCTCAGCTACTAAGATTCATAGTTTTCTTGGTCTGGCGGGCTATTATCGCTGGTTTATTCATGGATTCTCATCTATCGCATCACCTTTGACCTAGTTGACTCAGAAGGGTGTTAAATTTGTATGGTCGGACGAGTGCGATGAGAGCTTTCAGAAGCTCAAGACAGCTTTGATCACAGCTCTAGTATTGGTGTTGCCATTAACTTCAGGTTCATATACAATATATTGTGATGCTTCGAGAGTAGGGATCGGTTGTGTGTTGATGTAGGAGGGTAGAGTTATTGCCTATGTTTCTCGTCAGTTGAAGTCCCACGAGAAGAACTACCCCGTTTATGATTTGGAGTTAGCTGCCATAGTTCATGCATTGAAGATTTGGAGGCATTATCTGTATGGTGTATCTTGTGAGGTATTCACTGATCATCGCCGTCTTTAGCACTTGTTCAAGCATAAGGATCTTAATTTGAGACAACGGAGATGGTTGGAGTTGCTTAAGGATTACGATATCACTATATTGTACCATCCGGGGAAGGCCAATGTGGTGGCCGATGCTTTGAGCCGAAAGGCAGTGAGTATGGGGAGTTTGGCATATATTCCAGTTGGGGAGAGACCCCTTGCAGTTGATGTTCAGGCCTTGGCCAATCGATTTGTGAGGTTGGATATTTTGGAGCCCAGTCGAGTGTTAGCTTGCGTGGTTTCTCGGTCTTCTTTATACGATCACATCAAAGAGCGCCAGTATGATGATCTGCATTTGCTTGTCCTTAAGGACAAAGTTCAGCATGATGATGCTAGAGATGTGACCATTGGTGATGATGGAGTGTTGAGGATGCAGGGCCGGATTTGCGTGCCTAATGTGGATGGGCTTTGGGAGTTGATATTGGAAGAGGCCCATAGCTCGCGGTATTCCATTCATCCGGGTGTCGCGAAGATGTATCAAGATCTTAGACAACATTATTGGTGGCGGGGGATGAAAAAAGATATTGTGGGTTTTGTAGCTCGGTGTCTCAATTGTCAGCAGGTGAAATATGAGTATCAGAGACCAGATGGCTTGCTTCAGCAGATGGTTATTCCTGAGTGGAAGTGGGAAAGGATCACTATGTATTTTGTTGTGGGACCTCCTCGGACTTTGAAGAAGTTCGATGCTATTTGGGTGATTATAGATGGGCTGACCAAGTCCGCGCACTTCGTTCCTATCTGTATTACTTATTCTTCAGAGCGGCTGGCAGAGTTATATATTCGGGAGATTGTTCAGTTGCATGGTGTCCCAGTTTCCATCATACCAGATAGGGGCACTCAGTTTACTTCCCAGTTTTGGAAGTCTGTTCAGCGAGAGTTGGGTACTTAGGTGCAGTTGAGCATAACTTTTGACCCTCAGACGGATGGGCAGTACGAGCGCACTATTCAAATATTGGAGGATATGCTACGCGCCTGTGTTATTGATTTCAGAGGGTCATGGGATCAATTTCTACCACTTGCATAGTTTTCTTATAACAACAACTACCAGTCGAGTATTCAGATGGCTCCATATAAGGCTTTGTACGGGAGGCGGTGTAGATCTCCAGTTGGTTGGTTCGAGCCCGGTGAGGCTAGGCTATTGGGGACAGATTTGGTTCAGGATGCCTTAGATAAAGTGAAGGTAATTTAGGAGAGACTTCGTACGGTGCGGTCGAGGCAGAAGAGTTATGCGGACTGGAAGGTTCGATATGTATCCTACATGGTTGGTGAGAAGGTATTGTTGAAGGTTTCACCCACGAAGGGTGTTACGAGATTTGGAAGGAAAGGAAAGTTGAGTCCGCGATTCATTGGGCCTTTTGAGGTACTTCGGGGGATTGGGGAGGTGGCTTATGAGCTTGCCTTGCCACCCATCTTGTCGAGTGTGCATCCAGTTTTTCATGTTTCTATGCTCCGGAAGTATATTGGGGACCCGTCCCACGTTCTAGATTTCAGTACGGTTCAGTTGGAGGGTGATTTGACTTATGATGTAGAGCCATCGGCTATTTTGGAGCGACAGGTTTGAAAGTTGAGGTCGAAGGATATAGTTCAGTGAAGGTGCAATGGAGAGGTCGGCCCGTGGAAGAGGCTACCTGGGAGACTGAGCGGGAGATGCGGAGCAGATATCCTCACCTATTTTGAGGCTTCAGGTATGCTTCTTGACTCATTCGAGGATGAACGTTTTTTTTAAGTTGGGGTGGATGTGACGACCCGACCAGTCATCTTATGAGTTACCGCTCTATTTTCCCCCATTTCAGCTTCTTTATGTTTCGTTATCCGCGTTTTATGTGATCAAGTTGATTAGTTTGAGTTCGGAGTGAATTTGGTAAGAAATGAGATAATTAGTCTCTTTTATGAAGGCTTAAGTTGGAAAAGTCAACCGGATGTTGACTTATGAGTTAGGGAATTCTGATGTGAAATCCGATGGTTCGGTTAGCTTTGGGAGGTGATTTGTGACTTAGGAGCATGATCAGAATTTATTTTGGAGGTCCGGTGTAGAATTAGGCTTGAATTGGCGAAGTTAGTATTTTGGCGATTTCCGGTTGATAGGTGAGATTTTGATCTGACGGTCAGAATGGAATTCTGAGAGTTTCTGTAGCTTTTTTATGTCATTTGGGATGTGCGTGCAAAATTTCAGGTCATTCGGACATGGTTTAGTTGGGTTTTTGATCAAAAGCGTATTTTGGAAGATTTTAGAAACTTAGGCTTAAATCTGATGTGTTTTGAGTAATTTGATGTTGTTTGAGGCATTTTGATGATTGGAACAAGTTTAAATAAGGTTTTAGGATGTGTTTGTGTCTTTGGTTGAGGTCCTGAGGGCCTCGGGTGAGTTTCGGGTGGTTAACAGATCGAATTTGGGTAAAAAGCTACTGCTGGTTGCTGGTATCTGGTTTCCTTCTTCGCGAACGCGAGGAGAGTCTCGCGAATGCGAAGAGGAAAATGGGAGGCCAATGATTTTCGCCTTCACAAACGTGAAGTGGGAGTCGCGAACGCGAAGGAGTGGGCTAAGGTTCTACGCGAACGCAGGGGAGGAGTCGCGAACACATAGAAAGAAATCTGAGCCTGGGGGTCATTGGCCTTCGCGAACGTGAAGCCAGGTACGCGAACGCAAAGGGTCTGGATAACTAACCTTCGCGAACGCGAGGCCTGGTACGCGAACGCGAAGGGTCTGGGCAATTGGCCTTCGCAAACGCGAAGAAGGGTGGACCTGGGTTGGGCAGAATGTTTTAAAACACCCTAGTCGCGATTTTGGGGGTCATTTTACACCCATAGTTGCTCATTTTTGGAGATTCTTGAAGGAGATTAACAAGGGATTCAAGGGGGAACGTTTGGAGGTAAGTTTCTTGAACTCAAAATTCGTTTTTGTTGTGGAATCCATCTAGGAAATCATTGAATTATTGCTAAAAATGGGAGAATAGGGCTTGGAAATTTCAGATTTTTAAATTGAGAATTGAAGGGTCAATTGTGGATGGATTTTGATGATCTTAGTATGTATGAACTCATGAGGAGATAAAGAACCTGTTGATGTCAAAATTTCTGAATTTTGAGACGTGGGCCTGGGGCTCGGGTTTTTGCTAATTTCGGATTTTTTATATTGTTCGATTGTTTTTGATTGGGCTTTGTTCCCTTAGCATATTGTGACGTATCCGTTCTGCTTTTGGATAGATTCGACGCACGTGGAGGCCAATTAGAAGGGCAAAGGCGTTGCGAGATAGAGGATTAGCCGGTTCGAGGTGAGTAATGATGTTAAATGATGTCCTGAGGGTTTGAAACCTCGGACTACACATAGTAATACTATGTTGAGGTGACTTACACGCTGGACAACGAGCGTGGGGTAGAGCACCATTGGGGACTTTGACTTAGTCCGTTCCGATTAATGAATTTACCGCGTATCTGATTATAAACCATTTATTGTCATCATTATTTGTCTGAATGCCATAATTGGGCCTAGTGCCAACTATTTGAACCCTTCGGGAATGTTTTATCACTATTTCCTCACAGTCTTAAATTATTATTTGAACTCAATCTTGTTGGTATTTACCGTTTATAAACTCATCCACTTTTACTCAGATTTGAAACTTAAATGATATTTCTAAATGATATTTTGGAGAACTACTGTTTTACTAATGCCCAAAGGGCTTGTGATGATTTTTGATTGAGTAAGGCCGAGGGCCTAGATTGGGAGGAACACTGATACCGATTTGAGGCTGAGGGCCTGAGACATACACGCCACTAGGTGGCTTGATATGATATGAGGCCGAGAGCCTGTTTATGATACCACGAGTTGGCTTAATATTGTGCTTGGGCCGTAAGGGGCCCCTCCAGGAGTCTGCACACCCCCAGTGAGCGCGGGTACCCATTGTGATGTGAGATTGAGCCCGAGGGGCAGATATTATTGTTACTGAGCCCGAGGGGCGAACTTCTATGTGTTTACTTTATATTAATTGTCTGTTGATTTCCTAATAAATTGTTGTAGAAGTATGTTATTATATTTTTGATCTGTTCATTGTTGTTACTTACTTGTTTAACTGCTTTACATGGAATACCTTGTGTACATGTGGTTTCTTACTTACAGGCATTATTTATATTTATTACTCACTGAGTTGGTGTGACGACCCCACCCGTCGTCTCATGAGTTACCGCTCCATTTTTTCCATTTTTTGCTTCTTTATGCTTCATCATACGTATCTTATATGATCGAGTTGGTTTGGAGCAGTTTTGATAAGAAATGAGACACTTAGTCTCTTTTAAGAAGGCTTAAGTTGGAAAAGTCAATTGGATGTTGACTTATGTATTAGAGGGTTCAGATGTGAGTTCCGATGGTTCGGTTAGCTTCGGGAGGTGATTTGTGACTTAGGAGCGTGATCGGAAGTGGTTTTGGAGGTATGGTATAGAATTAGGCTTGAATTGGCGAAGTTAGTATTTTGGCAATTTTCAGTTAATAGGTGAGATTTTGATTCGAGAGTCGGAATAGAATTCTGAGAGTTGTTGTAGCTTCTTTATGTGATTTGGGATATGTGTGCAAAATTTCAGGTCATTCGGACATGTTTTGGTAAGGTTTTTTATCGAATGAGTAATACAGAAGTTTTGGAATTTTTTAAGCTTGAATCCGAGGATGATTCGATGTTTTGATGTTGTTTTGAGGTTCCAAAGGTTGGAACAATTTTGAATGATGTTATGGGGTGTGTTGGCATGTTTGGTCGGGGTCCAATGAGACTCGGATATGTTTTAGAAGAGTTTTTGGAAGATTTTTCCCGTTTTGAGCATAAGCATGTAATGATCCAAAAGTCCATTTTTAGTTCTAGAGATCGAAATTTGATTTCAAGACTTCCAGAATTTAAATAATGAATTATAGGAGTGATCTGGAAAGTTTGGTCTAATTTCATCAAGTCGCGATTGGGTTTTTGACACGAAATATGAGTTAATTGTTTAACGAGCGAAATGAGTATTGGACTGAGTAAATGAGCTCCGAATTGAGTTTCGACTGAAGGGCTATGTTCGTATTATTAGTTGTGACTCATAGGAACAAGAATCATTGAATTCCGAGTTCGTATGATGGAGTTAGAGCCTTTTTAGTGAAAAAAAAAGCTGCTGCAATTTTCTGGGCAGTTTTTGCATTTTCGCACGTGTGAACAGTGACCACACCTGCGTGAACAGTACTCCGTGAACAGTAAAAATGCGTGAACAGTACCCGAAAACATTCTGGGCAGAATGTTATGTTTTGAAAATGGGATTTTTGACGATTTGGAGCTCGGATAAGGCAATTTTTCGAGGGATTTTTGGAGAGAACAAAGGGGTAAATGTTCTTAACTTAATTTTGGTTAGATTACCCGAATCTATTACATGTTTTAGTATTAAATCTATGAATTTAGTTGAAAGATTTTGAAAACCCTCTTGGTTTAATTTGAAGATTTGAGGGTCGAGTTATTGTCGAAATTTGATAATTTTGGTATGGTTAAACTCGTATCGGAATGAGTTGTTGGATTTTATGAGTTTCGCCGGATTCCGAGATGTGGGCCCCACGGGCAAACTTTGAGTGCAATTTTGGATTTTTAATGAAATATGTAGAATTTCATATGGAATTAATTCCTGTAATTTTTATTAACTGAATCGAATTATTGTGGCTAGATTTGAGGCATTTGGAGATCGATTTGAGAGACAAAGGCATTTTGGAGTAGGATTTTGCTCGGATTGAGGTGAGTAATAATGTTAAATGATGTCTTGAGGGTTTGAAACCCCGGATTGCACATCGTAGTGCTATATTGAGGTGACTTGCACGCCGGATAGCGAGTGTGGGGTAGAGCACCGTTGGGGGATTGTGACTTGGTCCGTCCCGATTGATGATTTTACTATATATTTGACTGAAACTGATTTGTTATCATCATGAATTGGCCTTAATGCCATATTTGGGCTTCCTGCCAATTATTTGAACCCTTCGGGGATTTTTATCACTATTTCCTCACTGTTTTGACTTATATTAGACTTAGTCATGTTGATAATCATTGTTTTACAAACTCAGCCACTTTTATACAGATCTGAATCTTAAGTGATATTTTTGGGCTGAGAACTATCATTTTACAAATGCCCAAGGGGCTTATGATGATTTTTTTGGACTGACTAAGGCCGAGGGCCATATATGAGGATATGTTGAGTGATGTAAGGAGACTTTCAGGCCGTGTGAGTGTTGTGAGGAGGCTTTCAGGTCTTATGAGTATTGTGAGGAGGCTTTCAGGCCTTATGAGGGATGTGAGGAGGTTTTCAGGCCTTATGAGTGATGTGAGGAGGCTTTCAGGCCTTATGTTATTATGTGAGAAGGCTTTCAGGCCTTATGTTATTATTGCCTTGGGCTGTAGGAGCCCCTCCGGAGTCTGCACACCCCTAGTAAGTCGTCGACGTTAAATGGATCGGGCTGCACGCCGCAGCGGTTACTATATGATAATGTTCTGAGAATGAGCTCGAGGGGCTGATACTATATTGAGTGATTGATACTGAGCCCGAGGGGCTGATACTATTATGAGTTATTGATGCGGTGCCCGAGGAGCATATTTGTACTTGTTATTTTGATATTGAGTCCGAGGGGCAGATTTCTACTTGTTATTTTGATATTGAGCCCGAGGGGCAGATTTCTATTTGTCATTTACTGCCAAATTACCTGAGATTTCACCTGATATTTCTCTGATTTGTTATTTTAAGTGATTTTACCGCTTCTGTATAGAATGCTTTGTGCCTTAACGTGTTTTCTTGATTTTATCCATTATTTATATTTATTACTTACTGGGTCGGAGTACTCACATTATTCCCTGCACCGTGTGTGCAGATTCAGGCAGAGCAGATTTTTACTCCTGAGAGCTGATCCTTCTAGTCCAGGCGGTGTTTCGGAGACTACGAGGTAGCTGTTGGCGTCCGCAGCCCCTGTGACTCCTTTATATTATTATTTCCATGTTATTCGAACTATTGTATCGGATTTCGTATTTAGTAGACTTGTGTCAGAATTTCTTAGTTGCTCATGACTTGTGACACCCCGGTTAGGGCTGTGTTGGGTTGTATTTCTGCATTTTTATCTATACTTCCGATATTTGGTATTATTAAACCATGTTGTACTATAATGGTGTTAAATAATTATTTTAAAAGGATGAATTGGGTCGACTGGCTGGCCTTGTCTTCACGAGAGGCGCCATCACGACCAGGTTCGGGATTTGGGTCGTGACAGTTAGAGTACTCACTTTACTTCCTGCACCCTGTGTGTAGATTCAGGCGTAGCTGGTTCCGCTACCGAGTGTTGATTCATTCCAGCTTCAGGCAGTTATTCAAGGAGTCTTTAGGTAGTTGTTGGCGTTCTCAGCCCGGAGCTCCTCCCTATCTCTTTCCTTTATGTCGTTTGACCAGTGTTAAACTCTGTTATTAAATTTGGGTACTCAGTATTGTTAGATGCTCGTGACTTGTGACACCCCGGTTAAGGCTGTGTTGGGTTGTATTTCCGCATTATTTCTTTCTGTATTGATATTTTCGCTACTTAGTATCATTAAATCATGTTTTAGACTGCTTTAAGTTGGTTGACTGTTGGAAAAATGAGAATGGGTTTAATAGGCTGGCCTTGTCTTCACGAGAGGCGCCATCACGACCGAGTTCAGGATTTGGGTCATGACACAAAGAAGTGGTTCACGTCGTACCGCGACGTTAAATTAGGCGCTTGTTGGGAGGCAACCTAGCTTTACTGCTTTCATTTATTTTTGAATTTTTTTCTTATTGTATTTTTTTAGTGTTGTTTTATTTTGTAGGATTTTGAGCATAGGGAGCAAAGCCATAAGAAGTTTGCAAAAGTGAGCCATGTGGTTAGAACTAAGTGTGGGGTGCCACACAAAGGATCATATCTAGGAGAAGTCTGAGTATTCCGTGAGCTGTTAAAATGACTGAATTTTTCTTAAAGTTGTTAACACTAAAAATGAGCTTACTACTACAACATCCTTAATGTAAAATTAACTCAAACACGGATTAATTTATGTCTGAATTAACTTTAAATTAAATTAATTAGATAAGATTATTTTTAATAAATATAAATCATATGCCAATAGAATTGCAACATGCTTCTGTTATGAATATTCAGTGTAATTAAGGGTCTTATTAATTGCTTATCACAGACAAAATAAACCTACCCAATTTATTATATTGCAGCTTGTAATAAAATTTTCTATTCTTATTTTCTAAGTCACAACTTTAATCCTACCATACGTACCGTTCAAAAATACTGGAAAAAAAATGAGATGAAGGTCTAATACGAAGAAAGAAAAGTTATAATAATGTGAAGAAAGAAAATTATAATGTCAAAATGGAAGACGTGAAAAAAATGACGTTATGACTTAATTAGTATAGTAAGGGTATTCTGGAATTTACATAAAATATCCGGGATAATAAGGTCAATTATTTGGTCAAACATAAAAAACTTTTAAGCCAAAAAGAAATAAGTTGGGTATCCCTAACTTGTGGCTTTTGGCTTAATTCAGCTTAAAAGCTATTTTTAGGTTTGCCAAACATTTAAACAAGGCAAAATGTGCTTTTAAGCTGATTTGACCAGCTTTTCCTACTTGATTTATGAATCAGACAATGAATTTAATAAAATTCTGCCAAATTCTACTTAATTGGTTTTCATACTCATGGAAGGAAAGTTAGAATCGGTGAGATCAATGCAGTAAATGTGATGTTTTAAAATGGCTCTATAGCAATAAAAATCGGATTCTATTTTCTTTATTCCACTCATTTTTCCTATCCTTTGTTGATTTATAAATCTTGATTTAGGATAGAAGCTATTATATAGTGATCTAAAAATATATATATTTGCATGTGGTTATGACAAGGATAACATACTGCTGAGGCAGTTTATTATTCTGTTGACCAAATAAATTTGGTAACATGCATGAAATCATACAAATGAGGTATTTATGGTTGTAATTAGTTTTGAGATAGTAAAGAAAATATATGTAAAGATAAACATATATTTGAAAAAATATGTTTGGAATATGGTATTATTCATCAAACGACAATCCCTTAGTCACGCAATCTAGTGGAATTACAGAAAGAATAAAACGTTAAAGGAGATGATGAATGCCTTGATGATAAGTTCTGATTTACCCCAGAACTTGTGTGGGGAAAGTTATTCTTACAGATAACTATATACTCAATCGAGTTCACCATAGCAAGACGCAATCCATTTTATATGAAAAATGGAATGGAAGGAAGCCCAACTTAAATATTTTAAAGTGTGAGAGTACTTAGCTAAAGTGCAAGTACCTAAACCCTAAAGGGTAAAGACCGGACTGGAAATTATTGATTGCGTTTTCATAGGATATGCAACAAATAGTAAGGCATATCATTTCCTGGTTCAAAAATCAGAAAATCCCGATATTCATATTAATACGGCAATCGAATCAGATAATGCTGAATTTTTTGAGAATATTTATTCGTATAAAAAAGGAATGTGAGTTATCAAGTGAAATATCTAAGCGAACTCGGGAAGAAGCAAAGGAAAGTACGTTGAATTAGAAAAATCCAAGACGTAGTAAACGTCAAAGGATAACTACTTCTTTTGGACCAGATTTTCTGACATTCTTGTTGGAAAATTAGCCTCAAATGTTTAAAGAAACATTGTCTTTTTCGGAATTGGTTGATCTTCCTCCAAGAAATAAACCTTTGGGTTCTAAGTGAATTTTTAGAACGAAAATGGAATCTGATGGTACTATTGACAAATATAAGGTAAGATTAGTTGTCAAATGATTTTGACAATGAGAAGGTCTTGATTATTTTTATACATACTTGTCGGTAACGAGGATTACATCTACTCGAGTGTTAATAGCGTTAACCACGTGTATGGCCTTGAAATCCATCAGATGGACGTAAAGACAGCCTTCTTAAATGGAGATTTGCAGGAAGAAATTTATATGGAACAACCTAAAGGGTTCGTAGTTGCTAGAAAAGAAAAGAAGGTGTGTTGACTTGTTAAGTCACTTTACGGACTAAAACAAGCACCCAAACAATGACATGTGAAATTTGACTAGAAAATATTGTCAAACGATTTCAAATTAGTGTATTTACACTAAGAATACTCTAAATTATGTAGTCATTATTTGTTTATATATGGATTATATGTTAATAGTTAAGGCGCATGAAACATGTAAAATGTGGGGGCATTTAACTTATGCATAACAAAAATTAATGTTAATACGTGATGTATATATTGGTTTTGCTTAGCATAGTGTTTAAAACCTAATCAGATTTATCAGTTATGATTAGGGTCTAATGATTGGCATGTTGTTGAAGTAGCAATTTGTTTATATTTTTTTTTTATAGTTTAATCAGCTCCTTATTTATGAACTTGTACTATAGTTGTTTGTCTGTGCCTTTGATATGAGGCTACTCAATTATAGTATTTGTTATTACAAAGACTATGGTTGTTCTCATAAATTAAAATTTGTAAACTTCTATAATGCAATTCCGCTTAAATATGCCTCGCAATGTGATAAAAGTGCACACGTACTCTCTCAGAAATTGCGCTCAGTCTTACTACCTCTTTAGTTGCCGCCCCCTAAAAGTCAGTGCTTGAACGTGGATTTAATTATATTCAAAATAAGATACCTTCATGAACAAAGATGTTAAAATTCTTGATCAGAAGGAGCTAATAATGCAGGTGATTCAAAGAGACAATTTGGAAAAAAAATGATAGATAAGGTTTACTTATTAATCCCTTTAATTATCTATTATGTTTTATAAAAATAGTCTCAAATTATTTATCATTTTAGAAGTTCAAAACAAAAGTAATTATATTTTTTTATTTTACCCTTGATAGTAATTGTTTTTAAAAATGAAGATAGTACATAAATAGAGTAAATATTCAATGGAGAGATTATATCTAGTCAAATACCCCTTTTAGTTAATGTTAACTTAAAGGACGTGTAAAAGAAAAATACGATAGATTATTTGAGATAGAGTAATAATTCTTTGCTATGACACAGCAATGCGAATGAGGAACATGCAAATTAAACCTAAGGACACAAGATATTAGTTTGGTTTTTAAGTCTTTCTTTGATTTTCCTTCGGTGCCTTTTCCTTTTTTCTTTTTCAACTTTTTCTCCCATTTGAGGAAAAAAGTAGTGGTTGGGCCACCTTATGCTAAGTCTTTTCAAGAAAATGATGCGAGAACCCGCGGTGAAGAAATAAAGAGATCCTTCTATATCGAAATCTCATTGTAAAAAATAATAGGAAAATTCCTGGATCACCCGTGGAGAAGAACCAAAATAGTAGGGGGTGCCAACTGATATTCTTTTATCGGAAAATTATACTCCCTCTATTTCAATTTATGTGAACTCGTTTCCTTTTTAGTACGTGCCAAAACGAATGACCTATTTCCCTATTCGAAAACAATTTACCTTTATGCAATGATTTATAGCCACACAAAATATATGTGCTTCATTTTACACCATAAGTTTAAAAGTCTTCTTTCTTTTCTTAAACTTCGTGCCCAGTCAAATGGGTTCACATAAATTGAAACGGAGGGAGTATTATTTATCTAGGTTAAACTTTATTTTTATGCATATATCCTATATATTGAATTCTTTTGCTTTCTTTGTGTATTTTATTTTTTTATTTTTTGACACTCTAGAGAAATTTCTGATTCCGCCACTTTATAAGATATGGTTATGATAAAAATATCGGGTTCTCAAAATCATGTGGTGTATTTTAACACATTCATAAGTTAGTTAGAATGTTGAAAGAAAGTTGATGAAGAATACAATAAATGCATGTATCACATTGATAATTGGCTTAAAGTATGTATATTTTGATATATATCACCTCGCATTTTGCTCATGTTTCGATGATTTGAGATGTTTAATATGATGATTTGTGCTGGTATTTCTATGTGTAGGAATCATTCGGATGCAACTTGAGACGAAATGGCGCGAAATTGGAAAGAAAAAGCAAAAAGTAAAATTTGAGAGCCACACCCAATGTGGGGCGCTGGCTATGGGGCAATTTACAAAACCTAAATATTTTGGGTGCTAGGGCCAGCGCCCCACGCTGCCCTGGACGCTCGGAGTGTGAAATTGTCCTATTTCGACTAGGACTCGGTTATTTTAACCCCAAGACGCCTCAACTGATAAAAAAAGCCAACCTAAACCTATTTTGAAGGGAAGAACGTGACTTTGAGAGGAGAACAAAAGAGCAAAACACTCGGGAGCACAGATTTGATCAATTCTTCCATCCCTTTTCTAGTACTCCTTGATTTTATGTGTGAAAACTTTATTTTTGATGATTGTATGAACACGAGTGGCTAAGAACCCTATTGTTCTAGGTTCATGGATGAAACATGAATGTTTGATGTTTGAAGTTTAATTTGACGAAGTTGATTTTATCATATTGGGTTATTTATTTAATTTCGTTTTTAATTATTTTACTGAGTAGCTAACAATGAAATACTATCTACGAATCTAGAGTTGAACTCGAAAGTGGGAACCCTAGATTGCATATAGAATTAAATAGAGCAAGTTCTTGAACATGGGCATCAGGGAACAAATTCGCAATTAGGATAGACATATACTTAATTGCCTTGGTTGAAATACAGGAATTGTAAATGCATTCTTGTTCATATTAATTCCATAGATATATAGGCAGTAAGTTAAATTGAATAAGAGAGTAAGGACTCGACAGATTCTTATGAGTAATATTAACCATGTCAATCAATAATCCAGATAAATCAATTAGTCATTTTAAGCCAAGAACACAACATGATTGTTAGCTAACTCGTGACCCTGGAATATTCTCTCCTACTGATTGTTAATCGAAATTGTTTATTTGTTTTTGTTGAATTCTAGTTAATTAATTGCTTGATAATTTTAGGTAGTAAATTAGCCACTTTTTATATTTTGTGAGAAATCTCTTGAATCGATAAGTTAATTGAGTTTGAATCAGGCAAAAGTAAGTCATAAGTCTTCGTGGGAAAGATATTCTACTCAATACTTTATTGCTTGACGATCATGTACACTTGCGTGAGTGTTTTTGGTCACAACAAGTTTTTGACGCCGTTGCCGGGGACTTAGAAATTAGCTACTTGAATGAATTGAGCTTTTACTAGTTATTTATTCAAGTTTTAATTTTCAGTTACCATGTTTCTGTTAACGCAAGCTCTTCTCTTGAATGCGAAGGAGTAGAAGCGCAAACAATCTCCTTTCTCTTGATCTTGAAACTGAACTAATACTTCACAGAGTGAGAAGGGAAGTCTAAGCTAAAACTAGAATAGAAGGAGAGTTGGACATCGTATTTCAACCACAACTAATAGAGATAGCAAGTAATGAAGACCGTGCGGTGATTGAAGCCGCAAGGCCCAATCTTGCTAATATGGCTCACGCTATTGTGAAGCCTGATATCATAGGGCATTTTGAACTCAAAAAGTGCATGGTGTAGCTGATTCAGTCCATAGGGCAATATGTGGGCCTATCTCATGAAGACCCGCAGAGACACATTCAGAATTTCTTGGAAATTACGGATACTTGCAATTATCCAAACATTTCCAAAGACTATGTCAGGCCGACACTATTTCCATTTTCATTATTGGGGAAGCTAAGGAATGGTTGCAAAAGGAGCCCGCGAACTCAATCCATACGTGGGATGATCTAGCAAGGAAATTCTTAATCAAGTTTTTCCCCACTAAGAAGACAAAGTCATTGAGGAGTCATATACTTGGGTTTCGAACAAAGGAATGGAGAGACACTTCTTCAAGCTTGGGAAAGATACAAGAAGCTACTTAGAGACTGCCCACATTATTGTCAGACTGATGAGGTATTGGGTCACACTTTTATTGTTGGGCTAGATGATGCATCAAAGATGAAATCTTGATTCATCTTGTGGGGGTAGTTGCATGGCGAGACCGTACAGTGAAATCCAACTCTTGCTAAATAACTTCATTGCTAATGATCATAATTGGCAAGGAGATGGGGATTTACGAAGGGTAATTAAACAGAAAGCAGCCGGGTTGATTGAGCTTGATGTCTTCTCAGCCATGAGAGCCGATATAGCAAAATTGACAAATCAGATGAATAGAATAACAATGCAACAAACACAACCGATGCAACATGTGCAACAAATGTCTATTTGCTGCGAGCTATGTGGTGATAGTCATATGAGTGACATGTGCCCCACGAATCCTGAATCCATATACTATATGGGGCAACAAAGCAAAGGTCCAATAAATCAGCATGCACAATAAGGGAACACTTACAATTCAAATTGGAAGAATAATCCCAACTTCTCACGGGGTGAAAATTAGCCGAATCAGAATCATTATAGACCCCAAGGAAATTTCAATCAACCTCAGAAGCCACCCCAACAAATGGAAAAGAGTACAAATGACTTGCTAAAGAAGTTGTTGCTTGACAATCAACAACTCAGTACCGATTTCAAAATTTTGAGAGGGAAATAGGGAATTTAGCAACAAATCAAAATACTAGACAGGCAGGCGCTCTCCCCAGTGATACAGAGAAGAACCCTCAAGTTAATGCAGTTACACACATAAACGGGAGGGAACTAGATGAAGTTCCAAAGAAGAGAAAAGACAAGCCTATACCTGAGGGGGGTTGATTCCGAAGGCGAAAAATGATGCAACTTCAAAGCTAGTGGAGGCTACAAGGCCACCACCACCTTTTCCCCAGAGATTGCAGAAAAAGAATGATGATCGCAAGTTCAACAAATTTCTCTCTATGTTGATCCAGGTTCAATTGAATATTCCACTGGTAGATGTACTTCGTGAAATTCCAAAGTATGCTAAGTGCATAAAAGATATAGTGGCTCACAAGAGAAGATTGACTGATTTTGAGACAGTTGCACTTACTGAGGAGTACACTTCAAGGGTCCAAAATAAGTTCTCTCAAAAGCTTAAGGATCTTGGCAGCTTCACCATCCCTGTGCGAATTGGTACTATTGATGTGGGTCGTGCTCTTTGCGATTTGGGGGCAAGCATAAATCTAATGCCCTTGTCCTTATTCGAGCAATTGGGTTTGGGATCTCCAAGACCAACTACTGTGACGTTGCAGCTGGCTAATAGGTCCATAGCATACCCTAAAAGAGTGATTGAAGATATATTGCTGCAAATTGGGAAATTTATATTCCCTGCAGACTTCATTATACTAGATTATTAGGCTGATGAACTGGTTCCAATCATATTGGGATGACCACTCTTGGATACTAGTGATGCAATTATTAAAGTGAGAGAGGGAAAATGATTTTGATGGTGGATGATGACGAACCAGTCTTTAATGTCTACAAAGCAATCTAACTTCCCCACCACTATGAAGAGCTCTCGATGATGTCTGTTGTGGAGGTGGATGAGCAACTTCTTGATACGAGTGTATATCTAGACGATTCTCTAGAGAAAACAATTATGTTATTCGATAGTTTGGAGGTTGATGAGGAGGTTGAGGAGATGATGCATATCCTAGATGCATCATGTGCTTACATGCAGGGGATACACCCCTCTGAGCCCCTGAATAGGCCAAGTGGGCCTCCTCCAAAGCCGTCAATTGAGGAAGCTCCAAAATTGGAGCTCAAATCCCTGCCCCTCACCTTCAATATGCTTATTTGGATAGTTATGACACTTTTCCTATTATTGTTTCTTCTGACTTGTCTAAATTGCAGGAAGAAAAGCTATTGAGAGTGCTACGCGAGTACAACCGAACAATTGGGTGGACAATGTCTGACATTAGAGGCATTAGTCCAGCTTTCTGCATGCATAAAATCCTCATGGAGGACGGACACAATCCAAGTGTAGATCAACAACGCCGACTAAATCCAATCATGAAAGAGGTGGCAAGAAAAGAAGTGATTAAGTGGCTTGATGCATGTATTGTATTTCCAATCTCTGGTAGCAAATGGGTAAGCCCCGTTCAATGTGTACCTAAGAAAGGGGGTATGAATTTAGTGGTTAATGAAAATAATAAATTGATTCCCACAAGAACTATCACTGGGTGGAGAATTCGCATAGAATATAGAAAACTGAATAATTACACCCGCAAGGACCACTTCCCCATCCCCTTTATTGACCAAATGCTTGATCGATTAGCTGGCGAGGTGTCGCACCCACTTTCCATCTCCTCCGTGAGGAGAAGTTTGGGTTTCGACATTCACGGGGTGTAATGACTCATTTCCTTTTGGAAATTGGGTATTTGAAGAGTCGCCACCTAACGAGTTAAGGTGCGTTAGGGCACTTAGAGTAATTAACTCTTGGGTTGGTTTGTATTACTAGAGATTAAAGTAAGGGCTCAAGGTAACCTCGAGGGGAAGGTGTTAGGCACCCCTCTTGGTCCATAATTGTGGGTCTCGGTCGAACTTATATTCACAAAATAGTGCAAAATAAATAACAGTTGAAACAAATAATTACAAGCAGAGCATGTTGGGCATTGTATAACTCAAATAATAAAGTAAAATTTTAAATAGGTTCCATGTATAAAAAGGAAAATAAAGCTTCAAGTAAAGAGGATTTGGGGAGAGGGGGGTCCTAGGTTAGTCAGCCTATAGGATCACATCAGTACAATGCCTGGTAATCACTCCTTGAAAAGGGGCTATGCGTGGCATTAGCGCATCGGTCATCATATCCGTGTCTACCCTTCCCACCCCTTTATCAGTCATGCAAAGCGAGTGCTTAGTCATTGATTCATATTGTGTGTTGCTACCCGCCCCTTCTTAACGGTCTCGGATGGTGTTAGGACCTCTACCTATGATGGGTGGATCTAGACGTACCCCTAAGATTTTAAAGGCAAAATCTTAGGTGATAGTCAAAAATATTTAGGACTTTCACATAATGGGAGCAATTAAGAGGCTCATAATTTCCTCCTCAAACAAACATACAAGTAGCATGACTCAAACAAAGTTAAGGTCTTTATTAATTAAAGTCCCAAAGCAAGATTTCTAAGCGATTATGCAGAAATAGACCACTTTCAGATTTAGAGGTTATGACCTAATAGTTGCCCAGTGACTCCTTTTAAACAGCTTATTAAAATAAAAAATGTTGAACGATGGAAACAACTTCAGGGAAATGCTAATTTTGAAAAATACCCTAAGGCTTGACTATGTGCAGTACTGTGTAAATATATTAATGCAAAGAAAAATACGTTTTTGAAATAGACCCTTTTTGACACCTGTAAGCAGGATATCTAATGAGGCTAAGCCGAATTTGAATGAACTAGTTTCAAGAAATGTCATCACTTAATAAGGCCAATTTTAAGATATAAACTAGACGAAAATGAAATTGACTCATTAGGCTAATTAGACTACTAGACGTAATTGCGGATGACAATCCCTATAGGCATGATGTCTATATTTGAAATGATTAAAGACATGGTTGTTTGATGCCCGATGAACATGATTTCTAACATGACAAAAATGCAGAATCTTAAGAACGTGATTTTTGTTTGATGCAAACGACACTGGAAATGAAGTCCTTATAGGAATGATTTCTATTATGATGCAAACGACATTAATAATGAAATCCTATAGGCATGATTTCTATTAGGCAAAGCAATCAAGTTTTAAAAAAAGAGTAAATCCCTTTGAGCATTTTTTCTATTGAGTAAAGTAGGCAAATTTTTAAAAGTAAGATCCTAAGAGCAGGATTTTTACCCATGTTACCCACAAAGTATACATCTACCCACCCTTTTTTACCAATTACCCCCAAATTTCTGTTACAAATTATTACAAACCAATCAATGAATTACATAAGTAAAAATAGAAAATCAAGAAGCTATTCTATAGAGAGCCTGCAATTAGGCCCAAGTTTCCCAGAAGCCTCCAATGGTCTTTCAAGCCTTATTTCCATAGACAAATCAGAGTCTAGGTGCATCAAAGTTCTCTAATGGTCTCAAGGACCTTGGGCAATGCTTACACCTAGACTTAGTAGCCAAGCATTGAACCAGTACAGTATGGAAAGGCCAGCCTCACTATGCTAGAGTTCAGAGGGTTCTCAAGAGGATCCCAAGCCAGTACACATACTAAAGGGGCCAAAACTTATTAACTAAGAATAAAGTGGTAGGGCATGACACAGATTGAAAGAAATTTATTAAAGACTAGACTTAAAAGTCTGTTTATAGAAGCAATTAATAAGGTAATATAGGTTGTCTGCAAAAAAATTGTAGTGTTACACACAGTCAAGTACTTCAATAGTCATAGAATCTAACTGAACTCAGTAGTCACACAGGGGCCAAGGGTTTGGGAATACGCAGGCATTTGACTGCAAACACATAACCCCAACAAGAGTATTTGGACTGGTTTTGGACATGCTCATAAATAGTTGAAACTAGCATAATCACAAACCAATCAAGAAAAACATAGACTCATAGAGGGGGACAGGGATTTGGGATTCATATGAATGGTAAGCACACATCAAGTAAAGAGAACAATTGTCTAGGCATGTTTGAATCACACAAGCGAATACATGAATTAAAAGGGAGGGGAGTCATACTAGCATGCTGACAATATAACCTAACTACAAACTTCACAACATAACCACAAGTAAAAGTAGGATACAAATAAAAGAAACTAAAATAAGAAGAGAATCATATTGTTGTTGAGGCTTTTAAGTTAAACTAGGACATACCAGTGAAGATAGAAGCAAGCAGAATGAAAGAACCAAAGGGCACAGATGATTAGCCTTGGCTTGCAGCCGGCTAATAGTAGTAAGTAACACAAGGAAGAAAGAGAAATAGAGATTTCTATAAGAGAGGAGTTTCTGAAAGATAAGTGCCAGTGCCTTGTTTGTGAAAGACTTAGAGTATTTATAGTTGAAAATAGGTAGTGAAATAAGGTAAAAATCATAGTAGTACATTAATTTAAGAACTCAGAATCAATCAATCAGAGAATCAAGGAAGTACTTCCTTAAGTTAAGGGAATTAAAATCAAACGAAAAGATTCAGTACCATATAAAGCAGGAAGAAGAATAAGTGCATGATTAAATAAGGAAAGAGTCAAGGTTCAGTAGGCATAGAGTAGTCAATTAGGACCAAATTCAAAAAAAAACCCAATTAAGGAAAGACTAAGTAAACAAAGTACCATAGTGAATAAGGTAATGAAATCAGTTAATTTAAACAGTCGAGGTAAAGCTTTTAGGGCTTTAAAAGAAGATCTTTAAATCACCATCAATTAAGGAAAATCATAACCAATCACGGGGAGTCATGATTCTATATATTTCACCATATAAATAGAGGTGAATGAACAAAAGTAGCAAACAAACACGGTCAGTTATATGGACAAAAAGAAACAAGAGATGAGCAAATACAATCATATAGGGATGATATAATTAGGCTAAAGATTCAGTAGAACTTATTCAAAGCATGGGGGACCGCAAGAGATTAACAAGAATTAGGTAAACAGGCTAACACACAGAAGCGAAGTAAAGAAAAGCATGCTAACACACAGAAAAGAAGTAGAGAAAATCATGCTAGCATACATAGAAACGAAGTAATGAAAATATTTTAAAAATTAGGGCTTTTAACAAAGTCAAGTTAAAAAGTAGTAGGAACATAAAATAGGTCAAAATAAACAAGGGAAAAAGGTTTAACCATAAGGAAATCAGTTAAAACAGGTGTAGAAAGAACTCCGAAAAAATCCTCATTTTCAACAAAAGTAAAAATGGTTTAGAGTAGAGGATCTTTCAGAGGAAAGCTCGAGAATAAGCAAATCATAGAAGGAAACAGGCTTAAAGCATGAAAATAACACGGATATGAGAGATTCAGAAGAGAGTTAGGGTTTCAAAGGATACCCAAATTAGAAATCAAAAGAACCTATTGTAACCTCACAAATCATAACACCTATGGTGTAATTTTACCCAAAATCACACTAGAGAAGCCTCGAACAACAAAATCAAAAACCCTAAGTCCCAATCGACATGGCTCAGGACCCTTGAGGCCTTAGAGATGAAGAGTAAGGCGATGGAGTGACCATTAAAGGCTTGGGGTTTGAGAGATAGCCGCCAGAGATCACCGGAGAAGGAGGTGAGTGGAGAAGTCTAGGGTTAGGTTTGAGAGAAGAGTGGAGATAAGAGAGCATCTGAAGGCGGTGGTTTAGAAGAAATGATTTAGGGATTGGGGTCTCTCAAAATTAAAAAGGAAAGGAAGAACGAGGGCCGTTGATCTAAAAGATCAACGGCTAGGATTTAAAATAGCTTGGGTCGGGTAGGGGTAATTGAGTCTGGGTCGGGTTATTTAATTAGAAGATGGGGCTGGAAATTGGTCTGATTTTGTCTACAATTGAAAGCCAAATTTGGCTATTATTTAAATAACCAATTTCCTATATTTTAATTTTAATAAATAATAAGTAATATATGAAAATTAATTAAAGGTGCCAAAATATTTAAAAATACATAATTAATATTTTAAAAATACAGGGGCCAATTGTATGCATATAAAATACAATTATATTTTTAAATAGGCTAGCATTGCAATTATATGCAATTTAGCTTAAAAATACTAAATGTAATTGTAAAATACATAAAAAAATAACATTAGCCATATTTTGGCATAAGTATAGAAATAAAATAAATGAATTATCAAAACAATAATTTGGGAATAATTATTGGGGATTTTATGGATAAAAGGGGGAAAATAAATCAACTTACACCCTTATAATTATGGGAAAAATAATAAAAGCCTTGTGCATGCTTATATATGCATATATATGCTATTTTGAAGGATTTGATGCATATTTAAAATATATAGAAAATATTGGGTATCAACACCAGGAATACTACTGTTTCTTAGATGGTTATCCGGGGTATAATCAGATTGCTATAGCCCAAGAGAACCAAGAGAAAACCATATTTACGTGTCCCTATGGCACATATGCGTTCAAGAGAATGTCCTTTGGTCTTTGTAATGCACCTGCGACTTTTCAAAGGTGCATGATGGCTATTTTTACTGACATGGTCAAAAGATTCGTACAAGTGTTCATGGATGATTTTTCTGTGCTTGGATGTTCTTTTGATAATTATTTAATGAATCTTGATAAAGTGTTTTCTAGGTGTGAAGAGACTAACTTGGTGATAAGCTGGGAAAAGTGCCATTTCATGGTACGTGAAGGTATAGTCTTGGGGCACAAGGTGTCCAAAAGCGGGTTGCAGGTGGACAAAGCGAAGGTGAAAATTTATTCTCTTTTGTGTAGGTTTCTTGAGAAAGATGTCTCCTTCAAGTTTGATGATGCCTGTCTAAAAGTATTTGAGGAGCTGAAGGGAAGGTTAATGACTGCACCAATTATCATTGCTCCGGATTGGGTGCAGCCATTTGAGTTTATGTGCGATGCGAGTGACATAGCAATCAGAGCTATTTTGGGGCAAAGGAGAAACATAATCTTTCACTCCATTTACTATGCGAGCAAACTCTGAATCCAACCCAGATGAACTACATGGTTACTATAAAAGAGTTGTTTTCAGTGGTGTGGGCGTTTAACAAGTTCAGATCCTATCTAGTGGGAACCAGAGTCATCGTCTACACAGATCATTCAGCCATTAGATACTTGTTTGAAAAGAAAGACGCCAAACCGAGGCTGATTCGTTGGGTCCTCCTCTTGCAAGATTTTGACTTAGAGATCCGAGATCAAAAAGGGATAGAGAATCAAGTGGCTGATCACTTGTCCAGATTAGAAACATGTAGTTGAAGGAGGGTCAATCAAAGAAACATTTCATGATGAGCAGTTATTAGCAATCACCTCAAGTGAAGCCTAATGGTATGCAGATTATGTGAATTTTATTACAAGTAGGGTGACACCACCAGATTTAACACCTGATAGTAGAAGCAGATTTTTACATGATGTGAGGTTCTACTTATGGGATGAGCCATTATTATATAAGCAGTGCGCAGATTAGTTGGTACGAAGGTGTGTTCCTGAGGAGGAGATGAACGCAATACTACGTAACTGTCATGCTTCGCCATATGGAGGTCACCACGATGGGGATAGAACTGCCCAAAAGTGCTCCAATCATGTTTTTATTGGCCAAAATTGTTTAAGGATGCACATGCCTTTGTTAGATTTGGCTAGCTTAGATTAGTAGAGATATACACTCTGGGCAAGCTTATGGTATGACCACGGGATGCCCATGAACTCTTTGTAAGAGTGAGTGAATTTTGTTCAACCGTGTGATGTCCTTAAATTATGTTCAACAACATATTTGAATGTATGGACTTTGATATTCACTCTTTTGTTTGTGGTGAGGGCACTTGGTCTCATGACAGATTGGTGATGTTGTACACTTTCATTTGTGGGGCAAGTGCGTGAGTTGAGGATGCTTAGTGTAACGAGTCATCTCTTGAGGTAAGATGGTTTTGGAGAGGTTGCTTGAGTTGGTTGAATAGCATTATATATACACTTGGGCTAGTTTAAAAATGGGAAGAATGTGAAATTTGCGTGTTCATGATTAATTGCTGATATCGGTCATAATCAAAAGGTAGGGTGTTTGATTGAATTAATTGTGAAGTGATTTTTCATCGTGATAAGTATGTTTTGGGAGATTAATATAGTTCTATTGCTCGAGGACGAGCAAGAATCTAAGTGAAAGGTATTGGTAATCAGCTTAAAGTGTGTATATTTTGATATATATCGCCTCGTATTTTGCACATGTTTCGATGATTTGATATGTTTAATATGATGATTTGTTCTCATTTGTGATATTTCTATGTGTAGGAATCATTCGGATGCAATTTGGAACGAAATAACGCGAATTGGAGCAAAATTGGGAAGAAAAAGCAAAAAGTGAAATTTAAGGGCCACAACCAGTGTGGGACGCTGGTTATGGCGCAATTTACAGAACCTAAATATTTTGGGCGCCAGGACCAATGCCCCACGCTACCCTGGATGCTTGGAACGAGAAGTTGTCCTGTTTCGACTAGGACTTGATTAGTTTAACCCCAAGACGTCCCCCACTTATAAAAAAGCCAACTTAAACCTATTTTGAAGGGAAGAACGTGACTTTGAGAGGAGAACAAAAGAGCAAAACACTCGGGAGCACGGATTTGATCAATTATTCCATCCCTTTTCTAGTACTCATTGATGTTATGTTTGAAAATTTTATTTTTGATGATTGTATGAACATGAGTGGCTAAGAACCCTATTGTTCTAGGGTCATGGGTGAAACATGAATGTTGATGTTTGAAGTTTAATTTGACGAAGTTGATTTTATCATATTGGGTTGTTTATTTAATTCTGTTTTTAATTATTTTGCTGAGTAGCTAACAGTGAAATACTATCTACGAATCTAGAGATGAACTCGAAAGTATGAACCCTAGATTTGTCACGACCCCAAACCGGCCCGGCCGTGATGGCGCCTCTCGTGAACACAAGGCCAACCGGCACAACACCCATATTAACCCTTTAATCATTAATAGTCATTTTTAAGCCTTTAATTAAACAATATATCATAATATGAGTTTGAATGAACAGTGCGGAAATAACATACAAGCCCGACATTAGGGTGTCACTAGTGATGAGCATCTACTAAGGTCTGAATACAATGGAACAGTAAAATTTACTAAGTATAGAAATAAAAATGAGAGAAAGGAAGCGGTGCTGCGAACGTCATGCAAACCTTGCTAACTCTGAGGACTCCGCGTCTAAGCAACCAACACCCGCTACCAGGTTCTGAAATACCTAAATCTGCACACGAGGTGCAGGGAGTAATGTGAGTACTCCAACCCAGTAAGTAATAAGAGTAAATAAAGACTGAGGAGTAGGAAATAATGAATCCACATTGTCACACCTCCCTTTTTACCACACCCCCGGAAGAGGGTATAATAAAGGAAGTTTTTCCAATTAAAGGACAATCGAACGGGATTATATTAGTAAAAGATTTAGAGTTACCACTTGGGAGATTTATGGTGTCCCAAGTCACCAGAAATCCGGCTAAGGAATTTTGTTAACCCGAGAGAAGGTGCATTCCCGAGTTCCGTGGTTCTAGCTCGGTCGCTCAACTGTTATATTCGTCTTAATTGTCTGATTTTAAAACAAGTTTTAAAACAATGTGCATTTTTAACTTTAACCGCTTTTATTCATTTTTTAGAGAAAATTGCAACGTTATTAAAACACGTCTCAAACCACGTCACATAAATGCACCCGTGGTCTTTGACATATTTTAATATTGTTGAGATTTGGATTTGGGTCACATAAATGTGCACCCGAGTTTAGGAAGGTAATATTAAACAACGCGCCTAAAGCAACTACGCGTTTTTAGCTTTGCGAGGGCCATGAAAATTTGCTAAATGGCACACCTCGAATTCTAAGGATTTTAAAAGAAACAATTAAGCGAGGGCCACACATTTGGGATTTCATTTGGCGCGACGCACCTCAATTCCATTTAAAAGGATATTCAAACTAAATTCGGGGAGCCATAGACTATTGGTGTTACTAATATGGCTCACCTCCACTAACTATGATAATTGAATGTGGCTTAAACAAAACTGTAGCTACTCTCCAAATTGACGCCTAGATCCAGGTCCTCAAATTAAGAGGTTGTCTAAAGGCGATGGACCTCTTTTCAATTTAAAATAATCCCACTGCTCAGGCCCAAAATGGTCCGCATCTTTGAGGAACCAAGAGGATACGTGAACGAACCCCAAGTTCGAATCTCCTGGCACACATTCCGTATTGGAACATCAAACGGGATATCAAAATCAAATCCAACAATGCAAGTTATATATTCTCTCAAATTCGAAACAAATTAAGCTAAAACAAACCTCAAGGATTTCCAAATGGACAATTCATCATTAACATTAACCTAAAACATGCTCATAACTACAACATGATTCTTATATACATTACTTGACCCTTGAGATCATTGGCCCATCAGATGATTCACTTCAAAATCCCAACAGCCACGAACCATTACACTTAAACAGATTCGAATCCCAAAGATAAAATGAAACACAACAGTGATGATGAGTTACTACATATGATGACTAACTAGTGAGCGCATGAGAAAATTGAATGAAATCCAACAATTATTTGAGAAATATGCAGTAGCTATCAATATTGTGGACCCTTTTCCCTTTTAATCACAATTGCAATGCTCAGAAATCCAAGAACACATTCAGCCAAACTAATGGGTGAACACCTGAGCAATTGAATACGACTAAACTAATACCAAATCAAAGAATGACTCAGTACAAATTTCAGCAAGACCAATTACAATTATCAGACTACTTTCATATGTGTGGATACTAAAACTGTTTATCCAGTCTTATGATAGTCCTGATTCAATTACAAGTGAAGTTATCTACTTAACATACAGATTATCTAAACAGTATAGCATGCTCAAATAGAAATCTAAAGTGAAAAAGAAAGGAGTAAAGGAGAGTTGAAATGGGACTTTCAAATCCTTCTTTCTCCTTTTTTATTCTTCAAATCCAACATTCAACAATCAATAGCTTTACAGTGTGTACCTAAAACGAGATAGAACCAAAAACCAAGTAGGGTCAGGTAGCTAGCAGCTTAGTAGCACAGCAGCAGATTTGAGTAACAATTAGCAAAAAACCCGAACTCAACACAAGTTGACACACAACAAACCCCAGGACCCAACTTTGAATTAGTTTCCAAACCCAAATCCACTCATTTTCGACCTCAAGTGGACCACAAGAAACTTCAGAACTTTGAAAATTTTCAAAAATCCAAACAAGAGATCAATGGAATAGTGAAAACGTCAAAAAAACTGAACCCAAAGAATTTTCAACACACTATCAAGCCATTTTCACTCAAAAGGACTCAGAAATTATTTGGTAATCAAGGAAATAACTTAAAAAATTCCGGGCAGAATGCCAATGGATTTGTAATTTTCCTAAATTTAGCCGCCTGCTCTTTTTCTGATTTTCTATCTCTCTCCCCAATCTCTGTGTTTGTATGTATCTATGTTTGTGTGTGTGTGTGTTTGCCTCTCAAAAAAATCCTCTCAATGTTTGTCTGTGTTTTATATGTGTATCCCTCAATCTCTGTTTTTGTGTGTATCTTCTCCTCTCAGAAAAATCCTCTGTATATGTCCCTCCGTATCAATGTGTATCCCTCAATGTCTGTTCTCTCTCACTTATTTATCAATCAGTCTCCCCTATGTTCTATATTCTGCCCTTTTAATTTTGTCCCTCCCCTTTCCAGATTATGTATTCCCCTTTACACCTATATTTTCAGCTTTTTAATCATGTCTCCCATGTTATCTGATTTCCAGCTCCTAAAAGGGCACTAAACATGGTGTCATTTCCACTACCAATACTCTTTTACAATTTTTTTTATTTTATTCCACTACTTAGTACCCTTTTTTTAAATTAGTTCAGTAGTAAACCACTAAACAGTGTTGGCAGACCCCCTGAGCTAAACCCCCTAAAGCCATGAATTTATGAGAATTACCCTTCAGAGACCCAAATGGGTCATGGGTCGAATGACCCAATGACTTGAGCCCCAAATTGAGTGGGCTGTTCTTGTGCAAATGGGTCGTAGCCAACCCAGAATCCCATCGACACAACTAGTGAAGTGTAAGCTCATGCCGAGATGGTTTAAATAATTAAAAATCTATACCAATTGACATACTAACCTGAACTAACCAACTGATAAGCCTAGAACTAGATTACTGCTTAATTAACACAGAAAGCATTAACTAAATTGTCAAACCAAACTAATTAACTAATCAAGACAGGACTCTGGAGCAACCATGCATAGAATCAGAATAAGAAAGAAACCAAAAAAAGAGAAGGGACAAAACAAAACAATGAAGGAACAACAAAACACACAAAAAAAATTAATCAGGAACAAAAGGGGAAATACCTACTACGTTTCGGACCAAGAAAATGTGGACTTGAAACTTCAAATCTTCGAATTCCCGATCCAATTTGATATTAATCGCATGTTCTCATAGAGAACAAACGAATAAAAATCATTTTGGACCAAAATCATAATAGAATCTCGATTTTGACCCTTTTTTAGGGTTCAACTTGTGATTTAATATTCGAGGGGTTCCGTTAAGATTCGAGGGTAATGGGTTGGGTATTTGGGATGATGAGGTCATAGGGTTTTCAGGGTGTTAATTTGATGATGATTGGGAGGTGGCGGCTGCTAGGGTTTGTCTCTTCGAATCAAGATTCAAAGAGCTCCAGTGATATTCGAGGGTAGTTGGTTGGAGATTTGGAAAGAGGAGGGTGAGATGGTCTTATGGTGTTAAGATTGGGGTGATTGGCCACCGTCCACCGCCGTGGGCGATTTTCAGCGGGCGGAAGGCGGCGGAGTGAGGCGTAGAGACGGGAGCGTCTCTGAAGGTTAGAGACAAAGAGGAGGGGGTTCTGAGGGGAGGCTGGGGTGCGTTTCAAACTTATATACCGGAGGGGGGATTGAATCCAGGCCGTTCGATCAAATATGATCAACGGCTTGGATCAATCACTTAAATAACACGACCTCATTTGATTGAGCCAAAGACCAGATCAGTCTCAGATGAAACGGGTTGGGGTCGGGTAACAAGTTATGGGGCGTATTTTAGGTCGTTGGATGAGCGAGTTTTAACGGCTCAGATGGATGTGTGGTAAACGACGTCGTTTGGGTGAGGCTGGGACAGATCGGGTTTCAGGCGGGTATTGGGCTTTGGTGTATTTGATTGGGCTGGGCATTTTGGCCAAAAAATATTTTCCTCTTCTATTTAATTAGTTTCCTTTTTCTATTTATTTCCCAAACTATTTTCCAAAATTAAAACTAAAAATCCTAAATTAAATTATAAAACCCAAATAAGCTTTAAAAATATTGATTAATTCTAAGTAGTAATTATTATAAATAATTAAATACCTAATTAAAAGAAATTCACACAATTTTGACATTAAACATAAAAAATGCAAAGTACGTTATTGTTGTGATTTTTTCATTTTTGTAAAAACAACAACTTACTCAATTAATCCTAATTGTAAAATTAAATCCTAAATGGGAATGCCACCTATTTTTTTATATTTTTCCATTAATTTACACAAAATAAACATGCATAGACAAATGCACACAATAACAGGAAATACCACAAAAATTCACAAAACTGCAAACAAAGAAAGAAAAATATTTTATTTTGAATTTTCTTGGAGTAATTCTCATACGGAAAAAATCACATGCTCACAGCTGCCCCTCTTTGCTCGGAAACATGAAGAGTTTTCGTGCAAAGATAAAATGAGTGGATACGAGCGATTTTTGCCCTTCCGAATACTTTGTGGAAAGCATTTTTTGAAAGATTTGACCGAACCTCTACTTCAAAGGTTTCCTACATATCCTTGGCTATAAAGGAATCAGGTCAATGTAGTTCGAGAAGTTTTGGTAGCTGGGACAACCATGACGCTGTGATTTTTACTGTTGTTGTTGCTGCTGCTACTGCTTGCTGACCTCCTTATTACACTGCGACAAACTGAAAGAAGCTAGACTAAGATATAATCTATGCATTACAAAGATTTATTCTCAAACTTGTTTTTGCGACTGTTGTTGCCTTGCTGACTTGTACTTCTTTACAAAAGTTCCATTGTTGCAGACCTGTATCGAACTCTTGAGATACTTTCCCTTTTCTTCTGGCGGGTATCTGACTACTGGACCTTTAAATGTCTTCATTTGATTATTGTTGCCTTTCCTCTGTTCCTCATGTGGACTCCTGATTGCTGAATCCTTAACATGCTTTTCCTTATTCTCGAGGTGGACGCCTGATTTCTGAATCTTCAACTGTTTTTCTTTGTTCTCTAGGTGGACGCCTGATTTTTGAATCTTTAACTATTTTCCTTGTTCTCCAGGTGGACGCCTGATTGCTAAATCTTTAATTGTTTTTCCTTGTTCTCCAGGTGGACGCCTGATTGCTGAATCTTCAACTGCTCTTCCTTGTTCTCCAGGTGGACGCCTGATCTCTAATACTTTAACTGTTTTTTCCTTGTTCTCCAGGTGGACGCCTGGTTTCTAATACTTTAACTGTTCTTCCTTGTTCTCCAGGTGGATACCTGATTGCTGAATCTTTAACTTCTCTTCCTTGTTCTCCAGGTGGATGCTTGATCTCTAATACTTTAACTGTTTTTTCCTTGTTCTCTAGGTGGACGCCTGGTTTCTAATACTTTAACTGTTCTTCCTTGTTCTCCAGGTGGACGCCTGATTTCTGAATCTTTAACTGCTCTTCCTTGTTCTCCAGGTAGACGCCTGACTGCTGAATCTTTAACTATTTTTTCCTTGTTCTCCAAGTGGACGCCTGATTTCTAATACTTTAATTGTTCTTCCTTGTTCTCCAGGTGGACACCTGATTTCTAATACTTTAACTGTTCTTCCTTGTTCTCCAGGTGGACGCCTGATTGCTGAATCTTTAACTACTCTTCCTTGTTCTCCAGGTGGATGCCTCACTGCTGAATCTTTAACTATTTTTTCCTTGTTCTCGAGGTGGACCCCTGATTTCTAATACTTTAACTGTTCTTCCTTGTTCTCCATATGGACGCCTGATTTCTGAATCTGCGTTACTTCGTCTTGTGTCTGCCTTTCTTTGAATCATCCTTCCTTGTTTCTTCAAATCTTGACTCGTTTTCCCTGTGTTCTCCAGGTTGGCTCCTAACTACCAAACCTTGAACTGTGCTCCCTTGTTCTCCGGGTGGACCCCTGGTTGCCAAAAACTTGAGTTGTATTCCCTCGTTCTCCAGATGGGCTCCTAATTGCTTATCTTTAACTATTGTTCCTTGTTCTCCAGGTGGATGCCTGATTGCTAATACTGGATCCATCTTCTTCCTGACACTGCCTTTCTTTGACTCGTTCTCCCTCGTTCCTCCTGGTGGGTGCCTGATTACCAATACTTGTGTCAATCTTCCTTGAAACTTGATTTGTTTTCCCTTATTCTCCAGGTGGGCTCCTGATTACCCGATCCTGCTTTGCTTTTTATCCTTAACATCTGTGTTTCTCTTTCCTGCTCTTCAGACGGGCGTCTAATTTTTGACAAAATAGACAAAACCAAAGAAACTTTTCTTCCCCAGTTTGGTAGCCGGGCACATGTGTGAGTGTTAACCGAATCATGTTTCCAAATATCTCTAAAAATCTGTAAGCTAGATCCCATTATCCAGAAAGGTCCTGAAAACTTCTAGTAAAATGCCAATTTTAACGCTAACGCTATATTCCCTAAAGGCATGACTTCCCTTGAAACTCGTTATCTAACATGGTTTTATCACTACATCCCATTATCCAAGAGGGTCCTGAAAACTTCTAATTAAAGCTTATCTTACGATTTTAGAGCTAAATTGTACTCCTCTTATAACAGAACTTACTTATCTAATGGAATTCTTAAAGTCACGTCCTATTATTTAGGCGGGTCCTGAAAACTCCTATGCTAACTTTGAAGCCAACCTATATCCCTTCGGTGTATATTTATGCTATATTTACTACTCATGAGTGTTTGGATTTTAGACGAGGTCCCATCTTCCAGGAGGGTCTTGAGAATTTCTAGTTGAACCTTGTCTTAAGAATGAAAACCTCAAACCAATTTACGTGTTCATAAGGTAGAGCTTATGCTAGATCCTGTACTCATGAATGTTTCGGACTAAAGCTAATTCCCATTAGCCAGGAGGGTCCTGAAAATCTCAAATTAAATCCCATTATCCAGGAGGGTCCTGAAAACTTCTTGATCAAACCTGCTTGGTACTGGCTTTCCTTACGGGGGTCTCCCCGACACAAATTACATTTCCTACCCTTGTTTCAATTCAAAGAAAAATCTTGTCAACTTAGAATGTGGTGATTAGTTGTGATACTCTTGTTGGGGATGGTTTTCTTTTCTCTTTGCCATGCTCTACTTTGCCTGACTGCCTTGATGTAATGACTCGGTCCTTCGTTCTGAGAGTTATAGCACTATTTCCCCCCATCTATGCTTGTTTATATGTTGTTCAACTGTCTATTTTTGGAGTGAAATGATCACTTAGTCTCTAAGTTATAAAGCTAAGTTAGAAAAGTCAACCGGAAGTTGACTTATGAGTAAACGAATTCGGATTTGGATTTTTATGATTTGATTAGCTTCGTTGGGTATTTTAGACATAGGAGTGTGTCCGGAATATAATTTGGAGGTCTGTGGTGGAATTAGGCTTGAATTGGCGAAAGTTGGAAGTTTAAAAATTCTTATGCTTGAATTCGACGTTGATTCGGTATTTTGGGTGTTCCGAAGGTTTAACTAAGTTCGAGTAATGATATATGACTTTTTGGAATTATTGGTTGAGGTTCCGAGTGCCTCGGGTGAGTTTTGGATAGGTTTGGGTTGTGTTGTGCTTGTTTTTCTCATGTTTCGACGTCATTTCTTCAAGTATAAATGATATCATATTGAACAAATGATCTCCGATTTCATTTTTACTGAAGCATTAGATCCGTAAAGTAATTACAGACCCGTAGCAAAAAGAATCATCGAATTTGGATATCGTATGAGAATTTTATGGTCATTTTACTAAAAATTAGGTTGCCAGACTTTTTCAGAGTAATTACGAAATTGCCACTAGCAGCGTATTTAAAAATCTGCACTATTTGCAAATATTAAAACCTACATATCTCATTCATTATAAGGTCAAATTGAGTGATTCAAAAGCCTAACTTGACTATAATTTCACAAGAAATCTATTGGAGGAATAAAATACGAGTTTCGAGATTTTTTGGCATAAGAAACGAGGTAGAATAGCTGATAGAATAATACATAAATCTAGGGTTTGCTTATTCGATCATATTTTGAGTTGGAGAGCTCGAATTTGGGAGATTTTTTAGGCACTATTCACCATATGGATTGGGGTAAGTTTTCTCTACTCGGTTTTGATTATATTTCATGAATCTATCTTCGTTTTTTTGGGATTTGATTGATGATTTCAAAGTGAAAATTGAGGGAGTTAGGCTTTGAGTTTTGGAGAGTTTTAAGTGAGGATTTGAGGGATCAAACGGAGTCCGATTTTGATGAATTTTATATGGTTAGACTCGGGAGGACGAGGATTATTATTCTGCCATTTTTGACTGATTCCGAGATGTAGGCCTGGGGCCGAGTTTTGGCCGATTTCGAATTTTTGGCATATTTTGTAGTTTTTATTGTGGAATTCAATTTTTTTAGCATATGTTTATGGTATTAATCTAATTATGGCTAGATTCAGTACTTTTGGATACAGAGTCCAGAGACGAGGGCATCCCAGAGTAGGATTTTACGCGGTTGAGGTAAGTAATAGTTTTAACTCTGGCTTTGAGGGTATCAACCCGAAGAATTTGACATCAAGTGATTGTTTTGAGGTGAAACCCATGCTATGTGACGGGCGTGTGGGTGTATACCTCGAGGGATTGAGACTTGGTCCATCCCGTGAGGCTGCGAGGCCTAATAGCTATTATCTGTGGTTATGTGTTTACTTGTCGTTGAACTTGTTTGCCTTCATGTTAGAGATCATGCTTAGGCTTTATTCATGCTCACTTTATTTGTACTCAGTCATAGAAATTATTGTACATGTTTACCTCAGTCTCTATTATTTGCTAATATGTTGTGATACTTGATGTTGGTTGCGTCCCCTTATTTATTGATGATGGTGAGGTTGGTGAGGTATATGATTGAGTGAGGCCAAGGGCCTGGTTGTGAGGATTTTAATACCATAGTGCGTGAGTTATCCGCGTAGCACATGATTTGACCGTGCGGGTCCAGGTATTGATACCATAGCGCATGATTTGTCCGCATAGCACGTGAGTTAACCGTGCGGATCCAGGTATTAATATGATGGCACGTGAGTTGTCCGTGCTTAGCGCTTGGGATTTGGGAGCCCCTCCGGAGTCTGTACACACCCCCAGTGAGCGCAGAGTGTTGAGTGTATTGAGTGTTGAGTGTGGAGTGCTGAGTACGAGTGATGAGTGATGGAGTGATATTGCTGTGAGGTTGCATTTACGTTTATTGTTGCTGCATTTACCTGTTAATTTGTTTGTGGAATTAATTGGTTTTATGGAATTTACCTGTTTATTTATGTTTATTGTAAATTGTGAAGATAAATAATTGGACTATTTTGATTAGCTCGTCACTACTGCTCAGTTACTTAGTTATTTCTGTTACTACTGAGGTGGTGGTACTCATACTACACCCTGCACTTTATGTGTAGATCTAGGTGAATTAACTGCGATCGTTGAGTTTAGGCTGGCTTTAATTGGAGATTGCAAGGTAGCTGCTAATTCCGCAGGACCTTGTTATTCCTTTTATCATTTCTTCTTTTGGACAGTTAGACACTTTATATATCTTAGTTCATAGTTTTAGATGCTCATGACTTAGTGACACCCCGATGTTTGGGACTATTTTCATATTTTTTTATTATTTATATATAGAGTTGGTTTAGTTTATCATGAATTAAATTATTGAATTTTTTTATTAATTTCTTATAATCAAATTAGTAGCAATATTTTGGGAATAGGCTTGCCTTGTAACACGATAGGCGCCATCACGATCATGGTTAGATTTTGGGTCGTGACACTTGAACTTGGTCGAAAATTTCTGACCTTCTGATTGATCCTTAGCCACAGGATCCCCAACTGTTGTTTTTCACCTCTGACCCTTTTATCTGAATCCCTACATTTCTCAGGAGATCTTAAACCATTCCACCAATTGGACTTTTAATGACACCTTACATCCCATCCACTGTCTCCGGCATGTTCTAGCCGCATTTCACTTTGCGCCATACTAGAAACTGGTAGAAAGATTTGAAATTCCTTCTTATTTGTTAAGATCAAACTATCATTGAAAAAGCCTTAGCTGAATAAAACCCAAAAGAAATAAAACGCGATGACTTCAAAAGATAGGAGTAAAGAAGAAAATCCTCCACGATAAGACTGTTTGAGAGAGGAAAAGAAACTTATCTGGATGGAGTAGTCGACTCCGATGATCATGGTATGCATTTCGGATTAATCAACCCAGTCTATTTAACCAATCAATTCTCCAATTGTCTTGCTTTGCGCTTCAAGATTTACACAACCCAATTTCTTGTCGGATCACCGAATTTGTTCATCTTGCAATGCCCCGAAGGATCTTTATCGCCAAACTTCTCTCATTTGTTCCTTCCTTAATTCCTTATCGCCTTATGGTGCATGTGTAAGGTTTTCACCAATAATACTCTCTCATTTTTACTTTCTCTCAGCTTTCGTCGCCTTATGGTGCCCATGGGGGTTTTCACCAATAATACTCTCTCATTTTCGACTTCACTTGCTTAAACCGGAGTGTTACCCCTGATATAGATTCTCTTTACTTGCTCGACTTGGAATTCATCGAAGGCTCATCGAGAGGTCTTTCTTTGGACAGTAATGTGGGTTCTTGGATATGGTTGGAAAGAAAAGGGTATAAAAAAAAGGCTTAAAACAACTTCAATGGGTTAAAATTACAACTTTTGGAATCAGATTTGTTTCCACAATCACAACTTTTGCCCCAGTTTCTTACTTGGGGATCTATTTGATTTTTTATTTTACTATGACCGAGTGGTAAAGCTGCCTATGTATCCTTAATAGGAATCATATCAAACGTAGTTCACCTGATTTTCCTTCTTGTTATACTTTCTCTTTTCACTTTTTTTCTTTTCTCTTCTCTTTTCTTTCTTTTTTTCTTTTCTTTCTTTTATGAAAAAATAGATAAGGCTTAAAAGGGGAAACAAAGGGTAAAGTATTTAGATAGTAGAACAAATTGCCCTCATCATGCCTAACACCTTCTCCCGGGTTAACAGAATTCCTTACTCGGATTTCTGGATCGCGGATTGTTAAACAGAGTCAATAATTTCCTCGATTCGGGATTCAACCGGTGACTTGGGACACCATTAATCTCCCAAGTGGCGACTCTGATTTTTAAATGAACTAATCCCGTTTCGATTGTCCTTTAAGTGGAAAAACTCCTTTATGCCCTCACGGGAGTAGCGAAAAAGGAGGTGTGACAGCTCTGGCGACTCTGCTGGGGAAAGAACCCAGAACTTTGGTTCAGGGTTCAGAATTCAAGCTTAGATATATTGTTGTATTTGGCTTTATCTGATTTTCCTACATGTTTCATGCTAATGTGCTAAATGCTATACCACTTTGATATTATCTGAACTGTATATAAACTGTAGCGAAACCCTTCTCTTCTTATCTCTAGGGATGTGCTTACTGGTTGAGACTCCCTATTCTGCTAGTGTCATACCCTGAAATAAGAAAGAGGCCGGACAAGTTACTACGCCGGATGGACTTTTGGTTCCCGGTACGTAGGCCCCTCCTCAACTTGAGATGTTCGCTCGGGTACACAGTCTAGAACATATACCCAGGTTTTAAACCTAGAAGAATAAAAACTCACGCCGGATCCCTGAATAGGACGCTTGTTTGCATCATGTGCATCTGACTTAGGGGACTCAGCACAGGGGTTGGCTCCATCTAGGACAGGTAACCGGAGATGAAAAAGACCACCCTGATGCACCTTACGTGTTGCATGTACATTTATTTATCTCGGACTCGCATGCTGATCGGCTTGAATATTTGGGAAAAGTGAAAAGAAAAATAGCACTGTAGGGAGTTGACTATCTATTTTAAAAAAATACCAATGTCAGATTAGTGCCGAAACTCTGCCGGATTTTTGAGGAAAATAAGAGAAGAGTGTTATTTTTAAATAGTTTGTTTTATGAAAAGGAAAAACAAAGAGTTTTATTTTTTTTTAAATAGTTTGTTTTATTTGCCAATGAAAAGGAAAAACAAAAGAGTTTTATTCTCAAGTAGTTTGTTGAAAAAGAAAATACAAAAAGAGTTTTTTTTGAAAATAGTTTTATTTGCATGAACTACGCTGGTTTGATTCTCACCAGGTGTGAGATACGTAGGCAACCCTCATCGGGTCCAACCACCCCTTTTCAAAATAGCCAAAAAAAATATCAAAATTTTAATTTGGTCAAAATAAGTTGGGTGACGCCATTTTTGTTCAAAATAAGCCGAATAGCCACCCCGAGCCATCTTAAAATGGTTTACGAGCACAGCCTTAAAATTTCCCTTACGGAAGTGTTGTAAGACCGTATTTGCAAAACCGAGTCTTTATTTTCTTAAATAAAATTTCAAAAATAGCCTCTTTGCTTTAAAAATCAAAATAAGTCATTACATGGCCAGTTTCTTCAAATAGCCGTAGTCAACATTAAAACTTTCTCAGTCTTGCGCAGGCCTGTGACGATGCCGAGTGATGCCCCGCGGGCCCCATGATGTGAAGCTTTGACGTATTTTGATCTAGTTTCCCTTCAAGAAAGACAATTTGAAGATCCCAAAAAAAAAATTGCATTCAATTTGCAAGAACTACGCTTGGTCTGATTCATGTGGGGTCATGATACGTAGGCAATCTCCATAGGATTCGACCATAACCAAAAGAAAAAATGAGGAAAGAAAAGAGAGGAAAAATAATGAAAAGGCAAAAAGAAAAGAAAAGAGCGGAAAAAAAAAAGGAAAGAATAGGAACAAGAGAATACAAAGGCAAGAGTGAAAAGAAGAAAAAGAAGCGAAAAAGAAAAAAGGAAAAACAAAGAAAGAGAAAGTTTGCAACTGAGGAAAAGGTCGGGATGACGCATGCGACCGATAAAATGCATAATAGGAACTGTTAATTGCTTAGGTGCATTCACTCCCCAAATGTGCGGGTACTAATATGTTAAATGCCCTAACGTTGTCATATCATTCCAGAAAGGTGGTTGGTTTGTGGTTCTAAAGTGGTAACTCTTCTTTACAACACAAGGACAAAAGGCAATGGCAAACAACAATAGAACTGAGTTGGTTGATACTGGCGGCCGACAGCAGTTGGTTGAAGAGGTGCGGATGTTAAGACAACATGTGGCAGACATGTATCAAGCCTGGATAACTAGGAAGACACTACCCCCGCCGCCACCAATTTTTTCGGATGCTACCCTTACCCAAACTCCTAACACAATACCAAATGATCCTCTATCTTCAAACTTCCAGGGACGCACCTTTTTGTTGTATGCTCTTGCCATTCTCTTATGATATAACTAAACATGACATACTGTTGCCAATCTTTTCTCATCAATCAAACTCAACTACTCTAAACGAGTTTTAATCCATTCATCATCATCAATCTCAGACTCAGCGACGATTCGAAGAGACGGGATTTCTACTTCCGCAGCTATCGCTGCTTCAGTGCCATATACCAACAAATAAGGAGTTGACCCTACTAAAGTTCGAACAGTAGTGCGGTAACCCAACAACGCAAATGGTAACTTTTCATGCCATTGCCTGGAACCTTCTACCATTTTCCGCAGTATCTTCTTTATGTTCTTGTTGGCTGCCTCGACTGCTCCATTCGCCTTAGAATGATATGGGGTGGAATTGCAGTGTGTAATCTTAAACTGTTGACATACTTCTTTCATCAAATTACTGTTAAGATTAGTACCATTATCCGTGATGATTACCTTTGGGATTCCAAATCGACAGATGATATTTGAGTGAGCGAAATCAACCATCGCTTTCTTGGTTACAGACTTGAAAGTTTTAGCCTCAATCCACTTGGTGAAATAATCAATGGCCACCAGAATGAACCTTTGCCCATTGGATGCTGCTGGCTCGATGGGTCCAACGACATCCATGCCCCAAGCAACGAAGGGCCATGGTACCGACATTTTGTGCAATTTCGATGGTGGAGAATGAATCAAATCATTGTATACCTGGCATTGATGACACTTGCGCACAAAACTGATACAATCTCACTCCATGGTGAGCCAATAATATCCTGCTTGGAGAATTTTCTTCGCCAACACTTATCCACTCATATGTGGTCCGCAGAGTCCAGAATGTACTTCGGACATGACAGTCGTGGCTTGTTTAGCATCTATGCATCTCAACAACCCAAGGTCTGGTGTTCTTTTATACAAAACTCCTCCACTAAGGAAAAAGTCGAATTGTTCTCTTTTGATCCCCCGTAGCTTGCACCGGATATATACCCATTCTGATGTACTCCTTGATATCATGAAACCATGGTTCGCCTTCAAGTTCTTCTTCTATCACGTTACAGTAAGCATGTTGATCGTGGACTTGAATATGCAGAGGATCGACATAAGCTTTGCCGGATGGTGTAACATTGATGCCAAGGTAGCCAAAGCATCGGCAACCTCATTATGGACCCTTGGAATATGCCTGAACTCCACTGATCGAAACTGTTGACAAAGATCATGCAAACACTGTCGGTACGGTATGAGCTTCAAATCCCATATTTCCCATTCTCTTTGAATTTGATGTACCAGAAGGACTGGATCTCTCAAGAACAAAACTTCCTATACATCCATGTCTGCATCTAACCTTAAACCCAAAATGCATGCCTCATACTCAGCCATATTATTGGTACAATAGAAACGAAGTTGAGCCATGACAGGGTAGTGATGCCCTGTTTCAGAAATAAGCACAGCCCCTATTCCAACTCCTTTCATGTTTGCAGCCCCATCAAATAAAAGTGTCCAACCTGGTTTTTCAGTCAGTTCCAGCTCATCAATATGCATCACCTTTTCATCAGGAAAATAAGTCCTCAATGGATCATATTCTTCATCGATCGGGTTCTTGGCCAAGTGGTCACTCAATGCTTGGGCTTTCATTGCAGTCCTCGTCATATAGACGATGTCAAACTCCATGACTAAAATCTGCTACTTTGCAAGTCTCCCTGTGGGCTTGGTCTTTTGAAAGATATACTTTAACGGGTCCAAGCGAGAAATGAGGTAAGTAGTGTAAGACGACAGATAATGCTTCAACTTCTGTGCTACCCAAGTTAGGGCGCAACACGTCCTCTCAAGGTGAGTGTACTTAATCTCATAAGCTATGAACTTCTTACTGAGATAATAGATGGCATGTTCCTTCCTGCCAGTGATGTCATGCTACCCCAGTACACACCCAAATGAATTTTCCAGGACTATTAAGTAAAGAATCAAAGGTCTCCCTGGTTCTGGTGGGACCAACACATGTGGGTTCGACAAGTACCCTTTTATCTTGCCAAATGCTTCTTGACACTCACCAGTCCACCTGACCGTGACATCTTTCTTCAGCAACTTGAAATGGGCTCATAAGTTTTCGTGAGGTGAGCAATAAACCTGTTGATGTTGTTCAATCTCCCTAACAGACTCATTACCTCAATCTTGTTCCTTGGAGGTGGTAATTCTTGGATAGCTTTAATCTTTGACGGGTCCAGATCGATACCTCGATGACTTATTATGAATACCAATAGCTTTCCGGATGGAACACCAAACGCACACTTGGCAGGGTTAAGCTTAAGGTTGTACCTGCGAAGTCTCTAGAAGAATTTCCTCAAATCTTCCATATGGTCGGCCTGCTGCTTCGATTTAATGATCACATCATCCACGTACACCTCAATTTCCTTATGTATCATATCGTGAAACACAGTAGTCATCGCTCTCATGTATGTTGCCCCAGCGTTCTTCATACCAAACGGCATTAACCGGTAGCAATAAGTTCCCTACGGTGTGATGAATGTTGTCTTTTCTACATCTTACTCATCCATTAGAATCTGATGATACCCGGTATAGCAATCCACAAAAGATCCGATTTCACGCTTGGCACAATTGTCGATCAGAATGTGGATATTGGGTAATGGGAAGTTATCCTTTGGGCTTGCTTTGTTAAGATTGTGGTAATCAATGCATACCCTGATCTTGTAGTCCTTCTTCGGCACTGGCACACCATTAGCTAACCAAACAGGATATCGAGTGACCCAAATCACCTTTGTATCCAATTGCTTGGTGATTTCCTCCTTAATCTTCACACTCATATCAGTTTTGAATTTTCTCAATTTTTGCTTGACATGAGGGAATGTCGGATCAGTGGGCAATTTGTGAACCACTAAGTCAGTGCTTAAACCTGGCATGTCATCATATGACCACGCAAAAACATCTTTGTATTCAATGAGTGCTTGGATTAACTCTTCTCGGATCTTTGGTTCAAGATGGATGCTTATTTTAGTTTCTTTGATATTATTCGCGTCCCCTAAATTGATGGCTTCTGTATCATTCAAGTTGGGTTTAGATTTTTCCCCAAAATGATTTAATTCTTTACTAATCTCTTTGAAAGCTTCATCTTCATCATATTCTGACTTGTAATCACAATCTACCTCTTGAACTATTATTTCGAAATCAGATTGATTTTTTAGACTGGGCTGAGGATTCCTCATGCATGCCATGTCTTAGAATCAGTGTAAAAAGAACTATACAGAAAAGAAAAGAGGAAAACAAAATAAAATTATCAGGAATGAAGAAGAAAGGAAATTATATTTTATTGGAAGATGAAAGATAACAAGGTTTGCACACTCAAACAGACTGAAAAAATAAAATCTGGATTACAACCCTGGAATAATCCATACAAACTTAAAGGAAAATCAAAGTAAACTACAAAGACTCCTTCCGAGTAGGGAAATGAGTAGTCTTCCAATTATTAAGCTTTGCTTTTGGTCCGACAAATTGTACTTCTGTGCTGCTAGAACCTTCACCAATTTCCACCATGTTCACACCACCGAACAACTGCTCAAACCTTTCTATCAACTCCTTATCAGGATCAACTTCAGCATTGGGAATCGTTGTTACTGGTCATTTTCTGGCACCAAACTTGAAAAATGATCTGGAGAGACGTGGGACTGACTTTGGAAGGACCCATGCTCTCTGCTTTAACTTCCTGGCTCTTCTTATGTCTGTCGCTATGGGCTTTAATCCCAGACCAAAGGTTCCCACATTTTCGGGGAGGGACACTAGCTGTATGATGCCTTGTAGAGCTGATCCCAAACCCTTTCCTAGTACAAAACCATTCTTCAGCATTTCATATGCTACCATGACTGATATGGCGGTTATCTTTGTATTTGGGACACACTTCCCCTCTAGAACTTTCTCGATCGACATCGCGTCAGAAACCTAGCAGACCCATGGCCCCTTGTCATCTTCCATTTCAATGAATGGCACAATGGTGTCACTGTGAGCGCACAAATTATCTTCACCGTGCACAACTATCTCCTGTCTGTCCCATTCAAATTTGACCATCTGATGTAGTGTTGATGGTACTGCTTTAGCGGCATGAATCCACGGTCGACCTAATAGTAGAATGTAGGAAACAACTATATCTAGCACTTGGAATTCCATTGTGAACTCCACTGGTCCTATCGTCAGTTCCAACACCATGTCCCCGACTGATTCTTTGCCCCTTGTCAAATCCTCGTACACAGATACTGTTCTTATAGATCCTCTCAGCTTCTACTTTCAGCTTGCTTAGAGTAGAGAGAGGACAGATGTTCGCACTTGAACCATTGTCAACCAATACCCATGTAACCACAGAGTTCTCACATTTCACTGCAAGGTAAAGGGCCCTGTTATGCTTTGTACCCTCTACGGGCAATTCATCATCGGAGAAAGTGACTTTGTTTACTTTGAAGATTTTGTTGGCTATTTTCTCCAAATGATTCACAGTGATTTTGTCGGGAATGTGTGCCTCATTTAATATTTTCATTAATGCTCGGCGGTGCTCGTCTGAGTGGATCTATAATGACAATAGTGAAATTTGAGCAGGCGTCTTTCTTAATTATTCCACGATGGAGTAGTCCTGCAACTTCATCTTCCTTAAGAATTCCTCTACTTCTTATTTTGTTACAACTTTCTTTGCCAACGCTGGATTATCTTTAGCTCTTCTTAACTCCTCAGGGGCAAAGCACCTTCCCGAGCGAGTCAGACCCCGAGCTTCACAGACTTCTTCTTTGACCTTTTTCCCTTTGTAGGTCATTGTCACATATCCGTAATTCCATGGAATAGCCTTACTGCTGATTATCAGTAACTGGGTTACCGGCTTGATAATAACCTGGTCTGCGCGGTCCCCTTCCACGATTATGACGGGTTTGCTTGAAGTTCCTGGTACAATCACTCTCATTCTTTCTTGTTTCGTTGCAACCTTACTTGAAGACCCTTTGTCAACTACCACAGATGGCTCAACACTCCTTTTGCTCGACTCGAGCACTGACTTCTCCCTTGTTGGATGTTCAACTGTCTTTATCTCACTAGACCGAATCGTCATGATGGTCTACGATGGCTTCTTAGGATCTCCTCCTTTATGCACAATTTCAATCATGTTTGCCTCCGGATGAGCTGGCATTGGATTCATGTTGATATTGGGTGCCTCAGGAGCCTGAAGTTCAACTACCTTTGTATCAATGAGCTCCTGTATAGCACTTTTCAAGTGCCAACACTTATCTGTGTCATGGCCTGGAGTACCAGAATAATACTCACAACTGGTAGAATAGTCAAGATTTTTCGGAGGCGGATTTGGCAGTTTGGACTGTATTGGCCTCAGCATGTTAAGTTGTCTTATCCTGTGGAAAAGACTAGTATATGACTCCCCCAATGGAGTAAATATTTTCTTCTTCTGCAGCCTTTCACCCTTGAATACTTGACTAGGTCGGAAGCTTGGACCAGGAAGGTTTCCATTTTGTGGAACGGGAGCACGCCATTGGGTGTGGGCAGGAGGTTGGTTATATGCTTGGGCATGGTGGACAGCAAAATGAGGTTCTGGAGGTGGATAATAGTGTTAGGGTGGACTATACTGGGTGTGGGGTAAGTTTGGTGGTGAGGTCTAGGCTGATTATAGTGGTAATGTGAGCCTCTCGGTCCGAACCAAGCCCCCGAATCGACTGTCGCCACGTCCTCTCTCTTCTTTTTCCCGATTACTCCTCCCGTGCCACCTTGAATAGCCTGGGTGGTCGCCTTTATAGCCGAATAACTCATGATCTTATTCGACTTGAGTAATTCCTCTACCATTCCTCTCATTTTCACCACCTCATTGAAAGACTTTCCTACAACTGAGACCAGATGTCCATAATATGTCGGTTCTAAAGCCTATAGAAAATAATCTACCATCTCACTTTCTTTCATTGGGGGCTCCACTCTTGTTGCTTTCTCCTTCTAACGAAAACCATATTCTCTGAAGCTTTTGCTGTGCTTTTTCTCTAGCTTCGTCAAAGACAGTTGGTCCGGAATAATTTTGAGATTGTACTGAAAGTGACCAGCAAATGCTTGTGCTAGATCGTCCGATATGTACCACCTTCCATGATCTTTCTAGATATACCACTCCAGCGCCGATCCACTCAAACTCTGACTAAAGTAAGGCATTAACATTCATATTTTCCTCCCACTCCCCTCATCTTAGTGCAAAAGCCTCTCAGGTGGGCCACTGGATCACCGTGCCCATTGTACAAATCAAACTTGGGCACTTTAAACCCTGCCGGCAATTGCATATTTGGAAACAGACATAGGTCTTTGTAGGCCACACCTACTTGACCTCCCAATCCCCGCATGTCCCGGAATGACTGTTCCAAGATTTTAACTTTCCTGAACATCTCCTCATGTTCGGGATCTTTGGATGGTCTTTCAGCCTCTATCGGGAGGTCAAAACGTGGATTATAGCAGTAAGTTTTGGGGGCTTTAAAAGTGGGTTCTGGGGGTGGTATTGGTTGCCCTGGGCCTGGAATATTGGCTCACTAGAGGATTTGTGGAATGCAGCTGGTAGAGATGCCACGAAGATATGGTGACTGGTGGAGGGGGTATGGAATTGGTTTTGGTGGCGGAGCTGGTGGAGTATGAGAAGTAGTGCCCTGGTAGTGTTGCTAAATGGGAAAACTTGGGGAGGGATTGGCGGCAGGATGATCTTGAGACTGAGCCGGTGGCAGGGTGAAAGCAGGGTTAGCATGGTAGGCTGGTGGTGGTTGTCCTTTAGCCCAAGCCTGATACATTTCGGCCATTTGTTGTTTCAACTTGTGCATTTCTTCCTTAATTGTATTAATATCCATCTCTTCTACCTCGATACTTGTGTCTACATCTGTGTTAGACATGATTATTTCGCCTTTGGATCTGGTTTGGTATGGGTGGGTTGCCAGTATGCTATGTAACTAACAACTGCCTGACTTCTGGAAAACAATAACAAACTTGTCAGTGGTTAGAGCTTAACAGGTAGGCAATCGCACATTGGCATGTAATGCACCTAAGCAATTAATCATTTCTATCATGTATTTACTCGGTTGCTTCTGTCATCCCAGCTTTTTCTATTTATGACCATTCCCTTTATTATCATTAACACTCCCTCTTTTTTCTTTTCTTTTATTCCTTTTGTTCTCCTTTTTTATTTTAGTTTTATTTCGATTGTGGTTGAATTCTATGGAGAATTCTTACGTATCATGACCCCGCATGAATCAGACCGAGCGTAGTTCTAGCAGGCAAATGTAAAAAGTAAGTAGTAAAATGTTTTGGAAAATAAAGGAAAATGCATTTATTATAATAACATATTTATTACAAAATTAACAGACTCTAAAAGACTCTAACAGCAAAATAACAATACAACCCCTAAAGTAGGCTAACAGACTCTGACTGATAAATGCAACTTTGAACACTGACTGACAGACTCCAACAAAAGTCATGAATACATTAATGCTTCAAATGTTCCTGGTACCCGTGGGACATCATTCGGTCTCGACACGGGCCTATATGCAAGATCCCTTTGAAGCCTCTCCAAGTTACTCATTATCTGGCGCACGAACGTCATCACTGCAGCGAAGAAAGTGGTACGAGTCATGTCCTCGCACATTTGGCATTTTAACACAATATAGTCAGCAATGGCTCTGATCCTCTCTCGGATTCTACCCTTCTCCTGGAGCAACTGCCCGACCTGCTGATTCCGAGCTTTCAACACCTGAATGTCATGATGGTTTTATCTTTGAAACTTTTGTATTTTTCCCTCCATTTGAGCTATCAAATCATAACAGTGTTCCCTATCAGCTTTGAAGTCTTTAGCCTGCTTGGCTGCCTCATTCTCAAGAGTAGTTACTTTTATCCTCAGGCTGATGATTGTCCCTTCATAGTTCCTTTTCATTTGCTGCGCCAACCGTGACCGCTCTTCTGCCTTTTTTTACCCATTGTGCCTGGATTTTTGCTAGATTGGCCTCAGCCTTTTCCAGGTCATCTTGACACTCATAGGCTTTCTTTCTCAGCCCGTCTATAAGCCTTTCATCCGCTCGACTTCTTTCCGGGTTCTACCAGCTATTTTTATTTTCTGGATCTGGGTTTTGAGGGCTTCATTTTCTTGAGTTATTTTCTTCTTCTTGCCCTCATCTGCTGCAACTTGAAAACCTTTCTCAAACTGAAAGTCCATGACTTGCTTTTCTAGTCTGTTTATGTTGGCTCTGAATTCACTTTCTTTGGCCAGCCAATCCCATTGCTCTTGTGATGCCCCGACAAATTCTTGAAGATGGGGTCTTTTGGCCGGTCTTCCGAAGTCAACCTCCCTTTTATACCAGGAAAAGTATCCTGGTGAGACTTCCCCTCTGGATAGATCATGTACTTGAGTGTTCGCCATCAAATATTGACACTCGCTCCAAATCTGGCGGACTACTGCTTCATGAAACTAACCATCGGGACCGATCTTGACTGCATGGTGGCTAATGTCTTCATCCCTAGGGACCATTTGACATCTCCCTAATTGCCTCAAGATGCGGTATGGGGCATAAGGCTGGATACTCCTGAGACCCATCAAAAGAAAATGAGGCCCGGTAGTTGGCATGTATACGATCTTATCTACGGGAAGCCATCCAAACGTTCATTCTATTTGACTTGCATTGATGGAACGGAAATATGATACCCATTCTGTGACTCCTTCTGGCAAGATGAACCCATCAACTCTTGTGTGAAATTCCTCTATGCAGCTCTTCGCAGTCGGCCCATAACTCATGAATGGAGGACGATGACATAGGTGTTCGATCATCCACATCCGTACTAGCAAGTTGCACCCTTCAAAGAAGTCTCCTCCAGCTTTGCAGGCTATGAGAGCGCGGAAGATTTCAGATATTATCATGGGTGAGAGGGTACTTTTATCCTGAGTAAGCAAGGTGCTGACAACCCCAGCTATCCGTATATCGATCTTTCCATCTTTCCGAGGAAACACCAAAAGGCCCAAGAAGACTACCATAAATGCAAAGTACTTGTGTTCTTCCCATTTGAGGCGATTTCCTTTGATATAGATTTTGTCTTCCGGACTGTTAAACCCTCATATATGACCATATCTCTTGTATATAAATTGCAGAGTACAAAAACCAGCTGCCAAATCTGGGTTATGGACCCCCCTATTTATCTTCAAGGAATCTAGGAACCTGCGTACGGCGACAACCCTTGGAGTAATCAAGTACTGATGCCTCGGGGGAAGTTTAGGACCCCTAATATATCCAGCTATTTCTTCCAAGGTTGAGGTGAGATCAAAATCTAAGAAATGGAATACATTGTGGGACGGGTCCCAGAAAGTAATCAACGCTTTTATGATGTCTCCCCTCGTATTAATCTTCAATAACCCGGTGAGGCCTCTAAAATGTAGGTTGACCTTATCTTGCCCCGATTTACTCAGATCATTCCACCACAAATGCAACTCCAAAGGGATCTTGTTCATGACTGTTATTGGCAATTTTCGGTTCGTGCTCATTCTGCACATTTATTAGGGTGATTTTAGTTAAAGAAAATCAAGACTCGTTTTGACTCAAAAAGTATATCACTAATTCAAAATTTCATAAAAGTATCCGGCTTTTGTCAATACGGCCTTTCAGCACTTCGATGAAGAAGATTTAAAGGCTATGTTCGCTAACCGGCCAAAAAAATTTTGAGAAATGACCACGGGCGGCTGTTCTTGCAAAAACAGTCTTCCGGTGCCCTTTTGGGGATATTTGGCAAGAATGGTATCACCTCACTTATGGCAAAACTATGACATGTATGTATCCCTAATTTTCTGTGATTATATATTTTTATTATATATTTTTTTTGTATTATTTCTTCTTTTTTTTTCAGAAGTAGTTGGACCCGATGGGGGTTGCCTACGTATCCCACATCCAGTGAGAATCAAACTTACGTAGTTCTGCTAATTTTGACAAAATGAAACCAAATAATTTTTTTTCATAAAATATTTCTATTTTTACAACAAAAATTCCCCTCTTTTGGCATAGTTTCAGTACATTTTGAATAAATGCACAAGTAGCAAGCAAGATGCATCAGGATGGTCCTTTCATTTTGGTACACCTGTCCTAGACAGACCCAACCCCTATGTTGAATCTCCAAAGTCAAATGCACATGATTCAAACAAACGTTCCTACTAGGGATCTGGCATGAGATTGAGTTATTCTAGGTTCAAAACCTAGGTATTTGTTCAAGACTTGCGTACCCGAGCGGACAACTCGAGTCGAGGAGGGGGCTACATACCGGGAACCAAAAGGCCATCCGTCTTAGTAACTTGTCCGAGCCTCTTTCTTATTTTAAGGTATGACACTAATAGAATAGGGAGTCTCGACCAGCGATCACATCCCCGAAGATGAGAAGAGAAGGATTTCGTATCAGTTTATATATAGTTTCAGATAATATCAAAGCGTTAAAAAGCAGCATTTTGCACATTTGGCCCAAACATGTAATAAAACTAGATAATAAACAAAGCCAATTATAAAAATTATTCTAAGCACGAATTCTTGAACCCTGAACCAGAAGTTCGGGGTTCTAATCCCCAGCAGAGTCGCCAGAGCTGTCACACCTCCTTTTTTACCACACCCCTGGAAGAGGGCATAATAAAGGGAGTTTTTCCAATTAAAGGACAATCGAAACGGTATTATATTATTAAAAGATTCAGAGTCGCCACTTGGAAGATTTATGGTGTCCCAAGTTACCGGTTTAAATCTCGAATCAAGGAAAGGATTGACTCTGTATTACAGTCCGCGAATCGGAAATCCGGGTAAGGAATTTTGTTAACCCGGGAGAAGGTGTTAGGCATTCCTAAGTTCTGTGGTTCTGGCACGGTCGCTCAACTGTTATATTCGGCTTAATTGTCTGATTTTAAAACAAGTTTTAAAACTATGTGCATTTTTAACTTTAACCGCTTTTATTCATTTTTTAGAGAAAATTTCAATGTTATTAAAACACGTCTCAAACCACGTCACATAAATAAACCCGTGGTCTTTGACATATTTTAACATTGTTGAGATTTGGATTTGGGTCACATAAATATGCACCCGAGTTTAGGAAGGTAATATTATTAAAACAACACGCCTAAAGCAACTACGCGTTTTTAGCTTTGCGAGGGCCATGGAAATTTGCTAAATGGCACGCCTCGAATTCTAAGGATTTTAAAAGAAACAATTAAGTGAGGGCCATGCATTTGGGATTTCATTTGGCGTGACGTACCTCGATTCCATTTTAAGTGATATTCAAACTAAAGTCGGGGAGCCATAGACTATTGGTGTTACTAATATGGCTCACCTCCACGGACTATGATAATTGAATGTGGCTTAAACAAAACTGTAACTACTCTCCAAATTGATGCCTAGATCCAGGTCCTCAAATTAAGAGGCTGTCTAAAGGTGATGGACCTCTTTTCAATTTAAAATGATCCCACTGCTCAAGCCCAAAATGGGTCCGCATCTTTGAGGAACCAAGGGGATACGTGAATGAACCCCAAGTTCGAATCTCCTGGCACTTATTTCGTATTGGAACATCAAACGGGATATCAAAATCAAATCCAACAATGCAAGTTACATATTCCCTCAGATTCGAAACAAATTAAGCTAAGCCAAACCTCAAGGATTTCCAAATGGACAATTCAACATTAAAATTAACCTAAAACATGCTCATAACTACAACATCATTCTTCTGTACATTACTTGACCCTTGAGATCATTGGCCCATCAGATGATTCAGTTCAAAATCCCAACAGCCTGAACTATTACACTTAAACAGATTCGAATCCCAAAGATAAAATGAAACACAACAGTGATGATGAGTTACTACACATGATGACTAACTAGTGAGTGCATGAAAAAATTGAATGAAATCCAACAATTATTTGAGAAATATGCAATAGCTATCAATACTGTGGACCCTTTTTCCTTTTAATCACAATTGCAATGCTCAGAAATCCAAGAACACATTCAGCCAAACTAATGGGTGAACACCTAAGCAATTGAATACGACTAAACTAATACCAAACCAAAGAATGACTCAGTACTAATTTCAGCAAGACCAATTACAATTATCAGACTACTTCCATATGTGTGGATATTAAAACTGTTTATCCAGTCTTGTGACAGTCCCGATTCAATTACAAGTGAAGTTATCTACTTAACATACAGATTATCTAAACAGTATATCATGCTCAAATAGAAATCTAAAGTGAAACAGAATGGAGTAAGGACAAATGAAATGGGACTTTCAAATCCTTCTTTCTCATTTTTTATTCTTCAAATCTAACATTCAACAATCAATAACTTTACAGTGTGTACCTGAAACGAGATAGAACCAAAAACCAAGCAAGGTCAGTTAGCTAGCAGCTTAGAAGCACAACAGCAGAATTGAGTAACAATCAGCAAAAAACCCAAACTCAACACAAGTTGACACACAGCAAACCCCAGGACCCAACTTTGAATTAGTTTCTAAACCTAAATCAACTCATTTTCGACCTCAAGTAAACCAGAAGAAAACTTCAGAACTTTGAAAATTTTCAGAAATCCAAACAAGAGATCAATGGAACAGTGAAAACTTCAAACAAACTGAACCCAAAGCATTTCTAACACACGATCAAGCAATTTTCACTCAAAGGGACTCAAAAATTGTTTGGTAATCAAGGAAACAACTTAAACAATTCCGGGAAGAATGCCAATGGAATAGTATTTTTCCTAAATTTAGCCGCCTGCTCTTTTTCTGATTTTCTATCTCTCTCCCCAATCTATGTGTTAGTATGTATCTCTGTTTGTCTGTGTGTTTGCCTCTCAAAAAAATCCTCTCAATGTATGTCTGTGTTCTCTATGTGTATCCCTCAATCTCTGGTTTTGTGTGTGTCTTCTCCTCTCAGAAAATCCTCTGTATATGTCCCTCCTTATCAATGTGTATCCCTCAATGTCTGTTCTCTCTCACTTATATATCAATCAGTCTCCCCTATGTTCTATATTCTGCCCTTTTAATTTTGTCCCTCCCCCTTTCCAGATTGTTTATTCCCCTTTACACCTGCATTTTCAGCTTTTTAATCATGTCTCACATGTTATCTAATTTCCAGCTCCTAAAAGGGCACTAAACATGGTGTCATTGCCACTACCAATATTCTTTTCCAATTTTTTTATTTCATTCCACTACTTAGTACCCCTTTTTTAAATTAGTTCAGTAGTGCTCCACTAAACAGTGTTGGCAGACCCCCTAAGCTAAACCCCCTAAAGACCTGAATTTATGAGAATTACCCTTCAGAGACCCAAATGGGTCATGGGTCGAATGGTTTAAATAACTAGTGAAGTGGGTCATAGCCAACCCAGAATTCCATCGACACAACTAGTGAAGTGTAAGCACACGCCGAGATGGTTTAAATAATTAAAAATCTATACCAATTGACTTACTAACTTGAACTAACCAACTGATAAGCCTAGAACTAGATTATTGCTTAATTAACACAGAAAGCATTTACTAAATTGTCAAACCAAACTAATTAACTAATCAAGACAGGACTCTGGATCAACCATGCATAGAATCAGAATAAGAAAGAAACCAGAAGAAGAGAAGGGACAAAACAAAACAATGAAGGAAAAACAAAACACACAAAAAAAATTAATCAGAAACAAAAGGAGAAATACCTACTATGTTTCGGACCAAGAAAAGTGGACTTGAATCTTCAAATCTTCGGATTCCCGATCCAATTTGATATTAATCGCATGTTCTCATAGAGAACAAACGAATAAAACCATTTTTTATCAAAATCATCCGCAGAATCTCGATTTTGACCCTTTTTTAGGGTTCAACTTGAGATTGAATATTCGAGGGGTTCTGTTAATATTCGAGGGTAATGGGTTGGGTATTTGGGATGAGGCGGTTATAGGGGTTTCAGGGTGTTAATTTGGTGGTGATTGGGAGGTGGCGACTGCTAGGGTTCGTCTCTTCGAATCAAGATTCGAAGAGCTCCAATGATATTCAAGGGTAGCTGGTTGGAGATTTGGAAAGAGGAGGGTGAGACGGTCTTATGGTGTTAAGATTGGGGTGATTGGCCACCGTCCGCCGCCGTAGGTGATTTCCAGCAGGCGGAAGGTGGCGGAGTGAGGTGGAGAGACAGAAGCGTCTCTAAAGGTTAGAGACGAAGAGGAGGGGAGATGCCGGGGTGCGTTTCAAACTTATATACCGTAGAGGGGATTGAATCCAGGCCGTTCGATCAAGTGAGATCAACGGCTTGGATCAATCACTTAAATAACACGACATCGTTTGATTGAGTCAGAGACCGGATCAGTATCAGATGAAACGGGTCAAGGTCGGGTAACGGGTTATGGGGCTTATTTTAGGCTGTTGGATGAGCGAGTTTTAACGGCTCAGATGGATGTGTGGTAAACGACGTCGTTCGGGTGAGGCTGGGATGGACCGGGTTTCAGGCGGGTATTGGGTTGGGTTAATTGGGTTTTGGTGTATTTTGTTTGGGCTGGGGATTTTGGCCAAAAAAAATTTCCTCTTCTATTTAATTCTTTTCCTTTTTCTATTTATTTCCCAAACTATTTTCCAAAATTAAAACTAAAAATACTAAATTAAATTACAAAACCCAAATTAGCTTTAAAAATATTGATTAATTCTAAGTAGTAACTATCACAAATAATTAATTACCAAATTAAAAGAAAATCACACAATTTTGACATTAAACACAAAAAATGCAAACTATGTTATTGTTGTGATTTTTTCATTTTTTGTAAAACAACAACTTACTTAATTAATCCTAATTGTAAAATTAAATCCTAAATGGAAATGCCACCTATTTTTTTGTATTTTTCTATCAATTTACACAAAATAAACATGCATAGACAAATGCACACAATAATAGGAAATACCATAAAAATTCACAAAACTGCAAACAAAGAAAGAAAATTATTTTATTTTGAATTTTCTGGGAATAATTCTCATAGGGCAAAAATCACTTGCTCACACACATTTATGTTAAACTCAATAAGCACACAGGCTGCTAAAATCAGAATACGGTTCAATCCCTTCTTTTAAAATCCAACTTTTGGTAAAAATTATTTAAAATGCCTTCCGACAGATTTAGTAGCGGTTCAATACCATTTTTAATAAAAGAGCTGAAACCATAATCGGCCCATCGGGCAAAAACATAGTTCGTAAATAGCCCCTCCGGCAAAACAGGAGTCATAAACACCTCCTAACAAGAGAAATCTCAGTGGAAATAACAAAAGCAAAATTAGTGATTAAGTTCTGAACATCTCATAAACCACTACTTAAATGAAAGTTATTTAAAAACAATTATCTAACATTTTCGACAGAGACTCAGTATAAAGATGAGTGAAAGCAGTCATAAATCAACATGTTCGATAGAAACTCACTATGAAGAGAAGTGAAAATCAATAAGTTCATAATCAGGCCCCTCAGGCAGACGTCACTCATGTGCATGTATATATTTATCACCTCTCGGGCTAGCCACTCAGTCACTCGTGACTCAACTCTTACCTATCAGTGCTCACACTCAGCACTCACACTCAGTAAGTACCATATAATAACTACTGCGGTGTGTAGCCCGATCCACATATCGTTGCGGCGTGTAGTCCGATCCATATATAGTCGACTGCGTTGACTGGGGGTGTGCAGACTCCGGAGAGGCTCCTATAGTCCAAGCGCTATATCGCTGCAGCATGCAGCCCGATCCAACATATCGCTGCGGCATGTAGCCCGATCCAACATATCGCTGCGGCGTGTAGCCCGATCCATATAAGTATCGCTTCGGCGTGCAGCCCTATATATATATATATATATATATGCAGCGTGCAGCACGATCTATAGATATATAATCCTCATAGCTAGGACATCGGCCTATCTCAGTCATTAACCTCACCATCAGACTCTCAGTCTATCTTAGTCATCAACCTCAAAATCAGACCCTCGGTCTATCTCAGTCATCAGCTCACGATCACTCGGACCATCAATAAAATAGGGAACTCAGCCCGAATAGTTTTCACATTTTTAAGAAATATAGTGATAAAACTAGATTTAAAACAATAAACAGGTAAACCATGACCGAGGATATGCTATCTAACACATAGAGTGAGGAAAAATAGTAAAAATTCCCCTAAGGGTCTCAACAGGTCGGCACAAGGCCCTAAACATGGCATACATCCCAAAATATAATATGAATCTCTAGTACATGGAATATCATAAGATTTCAAATCAAATACGTGACTTAACAGTCGTACGGGACGGACCAAGTCACAATCTCTAACGGTGCACTCCACGCTCGTCATCTAGCGTGTGCGTCACCTCAAAGTAACACAACGATGTGAAATCCGGGGTTTCAAACCCTCAAGACAGTATTTACAATCATTACTTACCTCGATTAGGTCCAAACTCTAGCTCGCGATGCCTTTGCCGCACGAATCGGCCTACACGCGCATCGAATCTATCCAAAATTAGAACGAATACGTCACAATATGCTAAGGGAACAAAGCCCAAGCGAAAACAATCGGAACCCGAGCCCCGAGCCCACTTCTCGAAACTCAAAATTTTCACATCATAAGATTTCTTATCTCCCCACGAGTTCATACAAATCAAAAGTTCTCAAATCCGACCCCAAATGGTCCTTCAAATCCCAAATCAGAAGTTTAATTTCTCAAGCCCTAATTCTTCAATTTTAGGCTTAGCTTTCATGATTTTCTAGGTGGAATTCACATAATAATCTAGTTTTTAGTCCAAGAATCTTACCTCTAGGTGATTCCCCTTGAATCCCTATTCATTCCTCTTCCAAAAGCTTCAAAATCGACCAATAATGGAGGAACTTAGCCATAAATTCGCGAAAATGAGCTTTTAAAACATTCTGCCCAACTCTCATTTTTACTTAATCGCGATCGCGAAAAACCTATCGCGATCGTGAAGCAAAACCCATAATTCACTCTATGTGATCGCGTATATCCTCATGCGAATGCGATGCCCAAAGCCTTACAACTATGTGATCGCCAATGAGACCGCGCGACCGCGATTCACAGAAGCATAAACTTACATGATCGCAGCCCTTACTACGCGAACGCGAAGAGCAACCTGGATGCCCCCTGAAATAACTCTACGCAATCGCGAGCCTCCTTACGTGATCATGAAGAGGAAAGACCTCCAACAGAACTGAAGCCAAAACCTGCAATTTTCTACAATTTTTTCAACTTCAAACTATCCGATTGACCACCCGAAACTCACTCGAGGCCCTCGGGACCTCAACCAAACATGCCAACATATCCCATAACATCGTTCAAACTTGTTCTAACCGTCGGAACACTCAAAACAAAATCAAAACATCAAATTTGCATCGGGTTCAAGCCTAAGAATCCCAAAATCTTCCGAAATACGCTTTTGATAAAAAAACCCAACCAAACCACGTCTGAATGACCTGAAATTTTACACACACATCCCAAATGGCACAACGAAGTGCAACTCTCGAAATTTCATTCTGACCTCTATATCAAAATCTCACCTATCAACCAGAAAAAGCCGAAATCTCAATTTCGCCAATTCAAGTCTAAACCTTCCACGGACTTCCAAAATGCATTCCGATCATGCTCCTAAGTCCCAAATCACCAAAAGGAGCTAACCAAAGCATAAAAATTCTAATCCAAGATCAAATACAAACAAGTCAACTCTTGGTCAAACCTTTCAAATTTCAAGCTTCAAACTGAGAACTGTTTTTCCAAATTCATTCTGATTACCCTGAAAACCAAAACCAATAATTTACATATGTCATAATACTTCACACGGGGCAAGTCATGCCCGAGAACTGGCGATCAAAGTGTAAAAGTTCAAAATGACAGGTCGGGTCGTTACATCCTCCCCCACTTAAACACGTGTTCGTCCTCGAACGTGACCAAAGGTATTCCAGAAGCCAACCAATCGCTGAATAACCTTACCATGCATATACCCGGGGGTGATTCCATGTCACCCTATCTCATATAGGTTCGACAACACAATGTAACTGATATTTTAACAATCCAACCTAGCCCATAAACCTTGGAACCATATTTTCACTTCTAAAATCATCCACAAGATCCGAATCTCACATCTATACTCTAAATAAGCCCGAACAAGCTGTATTAACCCATACCTGCAACCTCAGGTGCAATTATATGACATACCACATAACTCAAACACATAGCGATAACTTCCATTCACAGCAGTTGTACACAATAATCGAATACTGGTAGAAAACCTCTTATCAACTAAAGTCTCATTCTAACACTTTCATATACTGCCAATCATAATGAAACACACAATAAGCCATAACCATTTACCAGATCAACCATTCATGAAGCCACTTCTCCTTTGGCAGATACTAAAGCAAATTTCTGAGCCAAAGCTCGATATTATCCTTCCAACATGCTGAAATCGAATCCGCTCATATTCATTAATGATCCCAACGATCTCCTCTAATCCGACACGCTACTCTGGTGACATGACACATCAATACAGGCCTAAGCCACAACTAGCGCAAAACGCGCACCAATAAGCAACAGTCCGAACATACTCAAATCATGAAAATGACTCCAATGAAAGAGTTGTACCTCAAGCTCACCAATACCATCACATCACAAGACTGAGAACTCGTCTCCCATCATAGAAACAAAACACACGAATCTAACTCGCAGGATCATACATCCACATAACTTCGCTCTAATGCTCGACCTCATCCAAACGCTAGTTCACATGAAACACATCAAGTCTCTATGCTCCAAAATTGACAACCATGCACAATGCCTACAACCAAAGCAAACCTCATAACCATCGCAAAGCAATTGACATAACATTATACATACCCGAAGGGACACAACCGATACTCCATCCACCGAGCAATACCCAGTACTTTTCCCACTCGAATTCCACTATGAAACCTTAATGGAACCGCACCACATATGCCTATAACCCCCAGCCACTAACGACTCGCAACACGGAAGGATAACTTATAGATTTCCCTTGATTACTAATAGCTCAAAAACAACCGAATCAACACATCCCTCATCAATAGCAACTCGAAGTAAACAAGTCATCTCGATGCAGAATATACATCCATATAGGTCTAACAATGAACCACACATCAACTCTAGTCACCCACAACAGATAAATAATCCTCCGAAGTTTCACAATGACTGAATCATATCACATACTAACATCTGACTAACTTACCCACATTTTGCCATCCACAACCACGAGTTAACCTGTATATCAGAACTTCCAGTGTCTAAGTCCATAAAGTACACGAATTACCATATCTGATCCCAATTCCACCACTCGCATATATAACATACCCCTAGTATCCAATCATCCCACAAGTGATACTCTGAAATTCTTCGGCGCCACCAAGCAAACACAAATATCGGCAGTCGATCTAGCAAGAAAGTGCTGCAATACTACCGAAATACCATCAATTTAATCATATTTCCCTCTTCTGACATATTTACCCTCGTCACATTTCCTCCAATTAGCAATACCATTTCCTCAATCATCTGAGACTGCGAGCTGCCTAAGAGTTTCATGACCTTTCTTCCAGAACTGAACTGTAACCTTACACACGCAATCTCAATCATCCACAATATACCGCATATGCCATACCATCCTAGGACAACGTGATAACTTCATATCCCTATCGAGCCACAAGCCACTATGTACTCAACCAACCAAGAACTTTCCATTGAGCCCAATCCAGAAGAAAATCACTATACATCCCATGCTCCTAATGCCAGCAGAAAATATACATCTCTAGACACGTTAACAATCAACAAGAACTCTCCGACTTCCCTTTGCACAAACAAGTCCATCAGGATTGAATCTTCCTAACTCAATCAACCTATGCAGGCCACTAAAATCCAAGAGCATTACCGCGAATTACCCGTAGAAACTCGTTATCTCGTAAGCATCCAAAGAACTAATGATATCCTTACCATACCGACTTGGCCTGCTACCAAGCCATCCCATCTATCAGAGTTTCCTTATGATTTACCTTCAACTTGATACTCCTTCTTGCTGTAACATCACAATTCCTCAACCCAAACTAACCACACGAGACCCAAGCATAAAGCCACACCGCCTAAGGCTCATAAGCCACTGAATACTTTCTTAGATATTCCCAAGAGCACCATGATAAAAATACTTTATGCTGAAGAGACTTCCTGTGAATCTAAATCTGTTACCTTTACCTTCCTGATACGGATACATAGAATCCCATACTTAATATAGAAAATACCACAAGTCTTGACATCTTCCAATGAAAACTCAGTTTATAACCACATATACGACTTTAAAATACCCAATTGTTATATGTAGAATCTTGATCACATTAGAATAATTCTCGAGAGTCATTCACTCTATTCAAACTGCAATTAGCCTGATCAAATAAACAGAACAACCTGTGCCTCATTAGCACTCTGACACCGCAGAATGTAACCTCATCCTAGAACAATCAGGCCACTTTCTGCTCTATGCATCGAGCATCTATTACCACAACAACTCAAGACATTATGAGATTCTCTTACACCTATGAAGCATGACATAGCCTTTGTAAAGAAAATTCTTTACTCGAGACATCCTCGGTCTCGATCTCCGTAAGCCACAACTGATTCACCAGTACACCCCAAACTGAAACCAACATAGCACATAATCGTGCAATCAACTAAGCAATAGCAAACTCCTCTACTTGGTTTGAAGCCAGAGATCAACACACATTCTATAACTCATAACTCATATACTTTATTGTTGCCATAATACCATAGAGAGATTAAACTCAACCCTTCATAAGCTCATATAACACAGATCATCTGGTACCTTGAATCTTCTACAAATCTCACATTCATCGTTGCAACAGTTAAGCCCACTCTCTTAAGCGACCCAAAATTCAAATTTCAACACTTATGTTACACTTGTAAATGAGATCTTCTAACAGACGCATAAGGATCATACAACCTTAGAACATTCCGTAGGAGATAACCCACCTGCTTTGCCTTCAACTAACATTTTTGTATACCTTCCACCGTCACAAACATTATGCAGTCACTTAGCCTTCCTAAGTCTGAACTCACACCGCAACATGAAATTTACTTCACTCCTAACTATGAAACATGAAAAGATCCTTCACACGCCCATAAATCGGGCTATACCTCGAATCAAGATGGAATTCAAGCACCTAATAGTTCTTCTATCCTCCAGCAGACCCTTCTCGTCGCTTCAAAATCATATGGATAAATCTTGCATTACTAAAATACTCATCATATAATCATCCAGTCATCACTTCCACTAATAGGGATGCTACCGAACATATAAGTTCAAAAATACTTGCTCACACATTCAGCACCTCTGTGCTCAAGCTATAGGCAAAAATCCGGCTATAAGTCCTCTAGACTGGCCCAACATCAACTCACAGAGATCACATCTCACCCCTCGATCAGGGGATCATAAGCCATCGATACATATCTGATACTGAGCGCTCATGCGCACATACGAACGTGAAGCATTGTCCGCGGTCGTGAAGGGCAAATTTTGGGCTAAGAAAAGTTGTGCTTCGCGATCTCAAAGCATTTTCCGCGATCGAGAAGAGTATATACTTGGGAAAAATGTTTTAAAGACCTATTCCGCGACTTTGAGCACTTTTTACACCATTTTTGAACGGGAAAAAAACTTGGAGGTGATTTTGAAGAGAGGAAATCATTGTTCTTTATTAAGGTAAGGATTTTGGACCCTAAAACTTGATTATTTGTGATTAAGGTACGAAACTATCAGTGTAAATTCATGAAAATCAGTAGAAAAAGGTAGAGTTAGGGCTTGATATTATGAGACCTTTTAGGGATGATTTGAGGGGTCAAACGTACACCGATTTTTGAGTTCTTTATATGTACGGATTTGTGAGATGATGAAGAAAATTTTGGAATAAAGTTTGTCCAGTTCCGGGACGCGGGCCCAGGGCCGGGTTTGAGCAATTTCGGGATTTTGATGTTAAATTGGATATTTTCAAGTGGGCGTCGTTTCCTTTGCATATTTTAATGATTATGTACTGATTGTGGCTAGATTTGGAGCATCCGGAGGTCGATTCATACGGGCGAGGCATCGCGGTCTAGAGTTTGGACCGGATCGAGGTAAGTAATGATTGTAAATACTCTCCTGAGGGTTTAAACCCTAGATTACACATCGTGATGTTACTTTGAGGTGACACACACGTTAGATGACAAGCGTGGAGTTATGCGCCATTGGGGATTGTTACTTGGTCCATCTCGTATAACTGTTAAGTCGCATATTTGATTCAAAATCTTATGATATTCCATATTTGAGAGATTGATATTATATTTTTGGTTGTATGCCATGTTTGGGGCCTTGTGCCGACCTGTTGGGACCCTTAGGAGCATTTTTACTATATTTCCTCACTCTATGTGTTTGATAGCATATCCTCAGTCATGTTTTACCTGTTTATTGTTTAAAACCTGGTTTTATCACTATATTTCTAAAAAATATGAAAACTATTTGGGCTGAGTTCCCTGTTTTACTCATGGTCCGAGTGATCGTGAGTTGATGATTGAGATAGACCGAGTGTCTGATTATGAGGTTGATGACTGAGATAGAATGAGAGTCTGATGGTGAGATTAATGACTGAGAGAGGTCGAGGGCCTGAGTGTGAGGATTATATATCTATGGATCGGGCTGCACGTCGCAGCAATATATATATATATATATATATATATATATATATATATATATATATATATATATATATAT